>OZ030006.1:68093631-68211131 GCA_964023405.1 Apodemus agrarius | reverse complement strand
ATTACGACACTTGCAGCAGTTGCTAACACCAGGTTCTTGGCCTTTCCAGTCCCCAAACAAACTTCTAGTCTTTATAAACTTCCTGGTCTCAGACATTTTGTTATAGTACCAGGAAATGAGCGAAAATATACTCTCCCATATCTTCATCTGGGATCTCATAGGATGTAATTCCTCAGTCATAATCTAAATGTCACAAACTTACACGTGTAAGGCATTCCCTTTTTCTCTGCCTCAAACCCAGAAGGGCTCCTACCTCACTTCCTCTCTAATCCCAGGAAAGATACAAAAAGCTGGAAAGCAAGCTGACCGAGAATTAGTGTTCGCTTCCGACAATGGTACCACTCAGACCTGCTTGCCCAGAGTTTGCGGTTGCTGGTTCAGCTAAGACGAAATGGTCTCTCCTTGTCCTTCCTAGAGTGTCTTCTAGACTCTTTGTCAGTTGTAATTGTGCCTTTCTGACTCTCCCAACTCAGATCTCCTTCTACTTTCCCATAGGGCCCTTAGTGTGGTGCTGACCCTTCTCGGCAGGGGGCAGTATTCTCACTTTGCTGCTTCCGGACATTCACATAAAGCTCAGAAAAGTTAAATATGATTTAAAACCTTGTGGCCGGTTTCGGATCTTCACATTTTAATTTCCTTATATCTGCAATAGAATTATTTCCATTCTCCTCCCGTTCGTTCCCAAGCCTAGAGCTAGATTACTTGCACTAGCCCCACACCCATCCCAGTACAGCTAGAGGACAGGGAAGCATCTCGCAGGATCCACTGGCAAAGACTTCACGATCTGTTTGGGTGGGCAAAACAACACACGTGAAACGCAGGGGAACCGGAACAGCATCCAATCCCAATTCGTGCGCCCCAGATGAAGCATCAGGAAGAAAACAAATGTTTGCGGAATTTGGTACCCAAGGCCATTCAGCTCTGGATGTTCTCTCATCTCCGCCCCACTTTCTCTCTTGGCCTTCTCACCCCGCAGCCCTCAAAGTCCACCAAGCAGATCCTAAGGGTGGGCCCTGGCTTCCTGACCCGGCTTCTGAGACACAAGTCAGTTATTATCCACTCTCCATCAGCATCTCCCGGGATCACTCAGCGGGGATGGAGAGGAGCTCAGGGGCGGGGGCTTCGAAGGACAGGCGGAGGGACGTGGCTGCAGCTCGGCGAGGGGCGCGGGGAGCACGGAGCCCGGTCGGGGGGCAGGGCGGGGAGGCTCCGCGCGCAGCCAATCCCCGAGCAGCCCCCTCCCCGGCCGCCGGGAGCCGAGCGGGGCGGGGGAGCCAGGCGGTGGCGGCGGCGGCAGCGGCGGCGACGGAGGCTGCCGTGGGGAGGGATGGAGAGAGGAGGGGGGAGCGGAGCCGAGCGGAGACAGCCGCGGCGCTGCAGAGCGGCTGGGGCGGCGGCGCGGCTCCCGGTGCTCCCCCCGGCGAGCGCCCCGAGTCGGTGAGGGCCGGGCCCCGGCGGCCCCCGGAGCCATGGGCTGCATCGGCTCCCGGACTGTGGGTGGGTACCGCGGCCGGTCGCGGGTCACGGGCAAGCTCGCCTCGGGGCGCTCCTCCGGTCCCCTCCCCCATCCCCATCCTTGCCCCTGGGGACCTCCCTCCGCGCCCGCCCGGCCCTGCCTCGCGCCTTTACTTTCCCTCCATCCCTGTGCCCTCGCGCCTCCAGGGCTTCCATCCCTCTCAGCTCATAGCCTTCTCTCCATCGCCCTCCCGCAGGCGCGGTCCTTCCCTGGTAGCCTCTCCACAGCATCCTCCGCTGCTCCGTCGCTGTTCCCTACTCCCGATGGCCCCATCCCTCCACCTTCAGGCCATTCGCGTCTACTCCGCGGTGGCCAGAGCCTCCCCAGCCCTTCTTTCTGGAGCAGCCCCTCCTCTCAGAACCTCCTCCCCGTCCTCATCCCTGACTTTCTGCCGCACGCCCCCTCCCATCTTCACCCTCTTCTCCAGATGGCTTGTATGTTTTGCCCCCAACCATTTCCCTCTCGGTAGCCTTTTCCCGTCGCTCCTGCCTCCCCCGATTTGCTTTGTTCACGTGCATTTTCCCTCTGGGGCGGGGGCGGGAAGAGCGTGTGCCACCGGGAGGGGACGGGTTCTACGCTTTGGAGGGAATGGGCTTGGGCCGGGGTGCTCCGGAAGAGCCGTGGACTCGGGAAGGAGGTGGAGGTCTACCTCCCCGAGAGAGGTCGGGAGTCCGCTTTCCAGAAGGGTGGGGTCCGCCTAGGAACCCTGGGACTCGCCTGCACCTGTCAGCGGGGGCAGGCGGGGCAGGGCCGGCTTCTTATTTACCTTTGGCAGGGGAGGGAAGAAAGGCGCTTCCTTAATGGTCCTCTCCTTCCAGCCCCTGCCTTACTACCGTCCCCCGTCCCCACCCCACGCATCCATTACACTTTAGGGCTGAACACATTAGTACAGTCCTCTCCCAAACCCCCCAATTTTCCCCTTCCTAACTCCCAATTTCTCCCGCCTACACGCCCTAGTGACCTCAGGCTGAGAGAATAATTCGTATTATTATTACAAACAAACTCGCTCTCCGGAAGCCTGATTTCTGAGACCCAGTTTATTTCCATGGAGACCCTCCTCTGCTTTCACCTCTTTCCCCGGTCTCCTCCCCTCCATCTCCCTGCCCCCTAAGGCTCTGACTCAGCTCCCCCTCTTCCTCAAAGGCCACCCCCTCCCTCCCCTCGCTCCCACTCTTCTCAGTGAGAGCTTGCTCTGCCTGCCCCGTTACTGCTAGGTCCAGATGACTTTCCTCTCTGACCTAGCCACAGGTCCTGTTCTTACCTGTTTCATCGGTTCACAAGATCCCAAGAGAGAACATAACAAGTTTGGATGTGTGGCATGCTGAGCCCTACCTGTCAGTCCCTGGGACTGCCATCCCTTTTGTTTGTCGCCAGTTCTATTGGTGCTTGGTGGATGCCTCTCCCTGCCCAAGACCCAGTCTGCACTTCTTTAAAAAACAAAACAAAACAAAACAGGGGACCTGTGACCCTAAACCCAAAAGCAAAAGTTCATGTATGCAATGGCTTTAGGGCCCATGGCTGCCACCTGATTCTTGAATCTCTCTGTAAATACTCAAGTAATTCTTTCCCAGGAGTTACAGAGGATACCACCTTGTGCTTAGGTGAGGAATCTCCCTCCTGGTGTCTTACTTTTCCACCAGTTCTCATAGTGTCCTGTCCACCTCCGCCATTGCTCTGTGCCTTCTCACCTTAAGTTTCTCTTCTTTAAGCTCTGAAATTCCTAAGCCCTCTTGTTTCCTGTTACTATCTCTAACTCTTCTTTTGAATCTATTTCCTGTCCCCTAAGAGAACTGGGCTCAAAGCATCCATCTCATCTGGGAGCCCTCTGGCACCCGGGGAAACTGTCTCAAGTTTTCACCTTCCAGCTGCCTCTATCCCCCACCATATCTTTTCCCGTCAACCAAGTTCCTGACTATTAGGAAGGCCCGAGGGAGAAGCCACATTCCTCTCACCCCTCAAATATCAAAGCCAGCTGCCAAGTAGAGTAGGCTCCCCTAGAAAGCTGTGTCCTTGTTTTTAGGGCAGTAATTGATAAGCAGTCTGGATCCAATAAAAACAATCTCAACAACTGCTCAGCGCAGAATGGAGAATGGTTTTCCTGATACAGCTCAGTCTTTGAACCCCCCCCACCCCACCACCCCCCCCCTGTGTAAACAACACCAGAAAAGGCCAGGAAGCATTTTTTCCCCAAGTATGCTATTTCCCACTGAGCTGAAAATGAGTCTTTCATTTCATTTATTTCTCCAGAAATTTGGGGGTGGCAGACACAGAAGGAAATGGATAGTAAGAAAACATGACACTGGGAGACATGGAGATGTTGGGGGTAGAGGAGGGGAGGCTGGACCCTAGGGTGTGGCCTCTGCCTTTAATGGAAAGGGAAGGCAAGCAGAGAGCCAGGGAAATGGAGGTGAGAAACTCATCTTCTGGCTGCTTCAGGGAACGAAGTGATTGCAGTGGACTGGAAAGGCCTCAAGGATGTCGACCAGATCAACATGGACAGCACCAGCTCACTGCATGGCAGCAGTCTCCATCGGCCTTCTACAGAGGTAAGGCTGGATGCTGCAGAAGCCCGCCCACTAGAACAACCTCCCCAAGCTCCCAGCTGCCTGACCATTCCATCGTTCCATAAAGCCCAAGGGGGAATCCTCTCCATAAATCTCCCTGCTTCCCTAAAACACACACCGATGCTCCACACTGAGCTCTTAGCCTCTCTCTCTGTGCATATCTGGAAGTCCCTCAGAGGAAGGCAGGATTATTTGCATTACTAGAGGAGCCCAGATACCATCCCCTCTCCTCTCTCCTACAGCAAACACGAACAGATTTCTCCTGGGACGGCATCAATGTGAGTGCAGCTACCCCTAGCCCTCCTCAATCGACCTTGACCCTTCTTTTCTTTTGTTTTCTCATTGGGACCTTCTATAGATAGGCTGTTCTGCTGACCCCCAGGTTTTCAGGGGTGTACCAGTTATAGACTTCCTTGGTTTTCTTTGTCAATTGCCGCCTTGGGTATCCACCTTCCTGGGAGCCAGAAACTCTATTCTGTATGTAAGGCACCCCAAGTCTTACCACTCCTCTGCCTATTCTCTTGCCTTCCCTGTCGTAGCTCTCCATGGAGGACACCACTTCCATCCTTCCGAAGCTTAAGCGAAACTCTAATGCCTATGGCATTGGGGCCCTGGCCAAGTCATCATTCTCAGGTGAGATTCCAAACCTGGAAATGGGACTGCTGACAGGCTCCTCTTGGGGCCCATTTTCCTTAAGCCTGACGGGGTTCATGCCCACAACTCTGAAACATCTGGTTTTATGTTAAACCTCACCAATCCTGAGTACCACCCACAGGATACGAGGAGATACTATCCCTAGTGCATGGAATCCCATGGGACCTAGGTCGGGATGACTGGAGAATCTGCTAAATATTGTGCGGTATTCTGAAGGGTGTGGGTATTGTCTGACTCCATAGGGATCTCGAGGAGCATGAAGGACCATGTGACGAAGCCTACAGCCATGGGCCAAGGCCGGGTGGCCCACATGATTGAGTGGCAGGGTTGGGGGAAAGCCCCAACAATTCAGCCACAACACAGCCATGAGGCTGTGCGCAGGGATACAGATGCTTACTCTGACCTCAGCGATGGTGAGAAGGAGGCGCGTTTCCTAGCAGGTACTTCTACCCCAATTTCCCAAGCCTTCAAATGATTGTTGTTGTTTGGATGGTCAGAGACTGACCTCTCTAATTTGCTCCCTGATGGCGAAATTGTCTTCCTGCATGTTGACCACAAGCTCACCTTTTCTCCCAGCCTCGATTCCAAGTATTTATTTTTTATTTTTATTTTTATTTTTTGGACTGGCTAATTCTGATAAATGCTCTCTAATGTATTATTTACTATCGACTTAGAAAATGGTACTGTGATGAAATTTGTAAGGCCATGTGTCCCAGATGTTTTCTTTCCTCTGGTATGGTACTGTCTTCCCCTGGCCCTTCTTAGAATAGAAGGAAAACAGGGGCCTTGGGCTTCAAATAACTTTGCTTGTATTTGTTTCTAAAAACAAAAGAGGCCTGGGGAGTTTCTTGAGGCCATGCTCATCACGATTTGATTCCATGAATTGACTTACTGTACTCATTACTGTGACAGCTAGTGGGTGATTAAGGGAATGGCCCTGGAGATAGTGATTTAGAATCCAGGGAAGTGGAAGAGGTCTGATGACAAGTATTCGATGTGTATACAAAAGTGAACTGAACCTGTCGGCAGGTATCAAGATACCCGAGAAGAGGGGTAGGTCTGAGGAGAGGGGAAGGATTTTAGTGTTGCTGGTATGGGTGGCAGATGGTGGAGGAAGTCTGAGTGGGGCTGGATGATAGACATGGGGGACAGAGAGGGAGGACAAGGGACAGCAGTGAGAGCTTCAGCCTACTCACGGCACTGACTAGAACAGGGATCTGCAGTGTTTGCGTCCTTACGTCCTAACGGTTATGCTCTCCTTTCCTCTAGTCTCTTGATATAGTCCCTTATATGACTTGGGACCCACGTTTACCTGGTGCTCCCTTGGGGAGTCTTCATTGATCTTGAGTGTCCTAGACCACCTGAAACTAGTTTAATTTCTTTTTTAAAAAATATTTATTTTAATTATTATTTTATTTAAATTATCATCTTAAGTTCTTGCATGTTTACCTGTATGTTTATGTGCTTCACATGTGTGCTTCACATGTGTGCTTCACATGTGTTTGGGTTCCCCTGAAGCTGGAGTTACAGGCTATTATGAGTTGCCTGGTGTGGGTGATCAGAACCAAACTCAGGCCCTCCACCAGAGCAGTGAACTCTTTACTCATAAGCCGTCTCTCCCACTCCCGGTTTAAATTCTAAAACCTCCAAAGACAAACTTCTGGAACATTTAGCTTTAATTCCCCCAGGTTATTTCACCAGGAGTGCTCTCCTTTTCCCCACTGGGAATCCTAAGTATGACCCATGGTCTAGCTGTATTTCAGAGTAACAGTCACTGGTTACTTCATATGAAGAATATAAGGCCTCTTTAATAATGTTTATATTGATTATATGTTGCAAGAAAGTCATATATTTAAATAAGATTTATTATTAAAACCAATTTCATTGTTTTTGCTAACTTCTTAAACGATCTCAGACATGGCTTATGTTTTACTTCCACTGATCCATGCAGCAGTGAGTTTCTCCATACCCCTTGCATGGGTCTAAGGGTTATTAGAGGGCTCTTTTCTTTGTTTGATCTGGCCTGTTGAGACAGGGTCTCACTGTGCAGCCCTTGTTATCCTGGAACTCGCTTTGTAGACCAGACTGGCTTCAAACTCAAAGATCCACTTGCCTCTCCCTCCTGAGCGCTGGAATTAAAGGCAATGAGCCAGCATGCTGGGCTGAGGACTCGTAATACAATTACATTTTTTCTCATAGGTGTCATGGAACAGTTTGCTATTTCTGAGGCTACACTCATGGCCTGGTCTTCCATGGATGGCGAGGACATGAGCGTCAATTCTACCCAGGAGCCACTGGACTGCAACTACAGCGACAACTACCAGGAGCTGATGGAAAGTCAGGGTGAGAAATGGTTCTAGAGTCAAGCCCTGAAGTCTAAGAGGCGTCTCAGCTATTTAGACCCCCCTCTACCCCTCCCTGTGCCTTTAGGACTTTTCCATTTGTCTCAGCTTCTCTCGTGCCTCTGCGTTTGCGTCGTAACCATAGGAGAGTCCTGTGAGCTCCCCTTACTGCCTGTGATGGGTGTGTTCTGTGGCTCCTCCAACCCTACTCATTCTGTTTACAGATGCGCTAGCTCAAGCCCCCATGGATGGATGGCCTCACTCCTACGTGTCACAGGGGATGTACTGTCTGGGGTCGTCTGACGCCTGGGAAGCAAGTGACCAGTCCCTCATTGCATCTCCAGCCACAGGATCCTATCTTGGCCCTGCATTTGATGACTCACAGCCAAGCCTGCATGACATGGGGCCTTCCCATCCTGCTTCAGGATACTCTGCTCAGGAGCCTCCACCTTTGTTGGGGGTAGACACTGACTGGGCATCAGAAGTTGGTGGGGTGGAACTGGCCAGGGGACCTGTAGAGGAAGAGAAGAGACCACTGGCCCCTGAGGAGGAGGAAGATGCAGGATGCCGAGATCTGGAGTCACTTTCCCCACGAGAGGATCCAGAGATGTCCACTGCTCTCAGCCGGAAAGTGTCTGATGTCACGTCCTCAGGTGTGCAGTCCTTTGATGAGGAGGAGGGGGATGCCAACAACTAGCTTCTTCCCACCCCACTCTGACCTGAGGGGCATGGCTGCAACCCATACCCCCTCCAAAGCTCCAGCAGCACAGATGAAACCTGGGCAGAAGACAGCAGGGAACTGGGAGCTTCCAGCCCTCATCAGGCCGCTAGCTGCCCTGGAGAGTGAAGGACCAGCAGGGGGTTTTATCTAGGTTTGCACTCCAGAAATCATCATTCCAGGAACTGAGACCCAGGCGATGAGGTGGCATGGTGGTGGGAGACGCCCAGGTCCGTCGCGCTGAACACTGAATCTCAGTTTTTACACCCCTGATTTCGTCTTCCAGGAGCCTTGGCTGTGCTGTCTGAATGCCTCTTTTCTCCATTTCACTCTTGCTTTCCTGGTTCTGTTTTCTCTGCCCATGGCACCAGTGCATCCCCACTGTGGGAAGCAGGCCTCAGGGGCTGTTGGCCATGGCTTGGCAGGCACAGCAGTCTACCTGACTGAACGAGTGGTCTGAAGGGCCCTTCTGTGTTTAGCATAGACAGTGGGCCCAGCTCAGGCAACCTTTGGCTTTTGAGATCAGGAGGCAAGGGCAAGGTGGACATGGCAGCTGGGACTGACAGGGGTCACAGTATGATTCTCTATCCCTAGGCCTACTCAGAGACGAGAGGGTCACCAATGAGACAAAGAATAAACACAGCCACTTGAATGCCTTGTGGCTGGAAGGGGGAACCTTAAGCCCCCTGGGGTTGGCTCCTCCAGGTCTGGCTTCTCTTTCTGCCTTCTTCCATCTGGCACCCAGCCCCAAGGAGTGATGGCGTCTCAAATTGTTGACCTAGGATGCAGTATCCCATCAGTGGTGGGGAACCATGAGGGCTGGGCCTCCCTCTATCTTCCCAAATTCTCTGGAGCTGTTTACACTTTTCTCTTTGCCTTTTCTACATTTTTATAACTTCTTGGGGACTCAGGGTTGAGCAGAGTGGAGTGGGGAGTCTGGTGCTGTCACTGCCTTGGCTGGGCTGGGCGGCTGGCTGAGGGCCAGGATGGACACTGGTTGTTTCTGCTGTTTGTCAGCTGTTCCCAGGGGTCCTCAATCCAGTGTTCCTTGCAGGAGTGGCTGTGGTGAGCCCTAAGCTTGCCTTCCCGTCCCTCCTTTTCCCTTTGATTTGGAGTGGACCACGGGGACAGGGAGCAGCAGTGCAGGGCTGTGATGAGGGTGCTGCGGCAGCCACAGCTCCAATCTGGCCTTTGGCATAAGCAGAGTTTTGATAGGAGATGCCCAAGTTTGTCACCGTGTTTTTCTCCTTCCTTCTGTCTAAACATGGCTCCAGCCCAAAGGCCTTGTGTCCTACTATAATGTCAGGGGTCCAAAACTACTCCCTTACCCATCAAAACGATGAGGCTTACTGTTGGAGTGATTCTGTTTATCTGTGATGCTGTCCTGTACCACATTCATACAATGAAGTGTAACCAGAGTAGGTGTCCCTCATCCTTCAGGGGAGGGGAAGCATGGGATCTTAAGTCTCTTAATGTAGGGAACATGGGAATAAACCAGGAGAGCCAAAGTAGGTGAACAGTCACTTAGCTCATCTAATGCTGCCTGAACGGGAGAAGATACCTCGTGTTTGCTAGTGCGTTGTGGTTTAGCTTATTAGGACCTCATTTCTAGGACTAGGAAGGGCTAGCCTGCCAACCCTGGCAACCGCCCCTAACCACTGGCCTCCTGTCCTAGCCCCCGGGAGTTTGCATGTTGAAGCTAACCTATTCCCAGGGTCTCTTTGCCTTGTCTACCTGCTCTATCAGCACATCTGTCTCATCTCACTGCCCCCATATTCTTCCCCCAGGTGGCAGCAGACAGTGAGTCCAGTGAGAGGTTTATTCATCTCGGTTCCCTTTGCTCAGGGCCATGGAAAGTTAGGAAGAGTAAACTACAGCAGCTTTCTTTCCCCTTCCATTCCTCAAAGAAGCCAAATGGTCCCCATTGCAAGACTACGAGAGACCTGAAGAAGCCTAGTAGAGTCTGGACCTGAGCAGGGGCTTGGTCTCCCCAGGCACTAGCATACTGCCACAGAGGCAGGCGAGGCCCACCCCACTCTGAAGAGAGAAGATGCAAGGAGCTGGCCCAGGACCATTTTGAACTCTTTTTTTTAGAGGGAGGGACCACCTCTCTGGTGCTGGGGCAGGGTGCATGGGGGTTTGCTTCTAGCCTACTTTAAGGGGAGGGGTGGGGCATGTGCAGGAAGAGGCTGTTAGGGGTGGGTGGGAAGGGTTGCTTTTCCTTTGGGGTTAAAGGCTGTGCAGCACGTTTTACAGCAGCTGTGGAGCAGGGCTGTTTTTTATATTCTTGTGAATGAGACTGCTCTTGCTGAATGATTTTTTTAGGGGGGGTACACTTTCATTTTCAATTGACTTTATTAAATGAAAATCCAAACCTTCCATTCCTTCCCTTCCATTGCCTCCCCAGCTCACACACCTCCTTTCTATTCCTTGTGTTAAGAAGGGAATCATGAAGGACAAGTTCTTACCCGTGCCCATATATATCCCACACTGTCTTCCAGGTCTGAGAAATACCCATTTTATGGTCAGTCTTAGCATGTTTTCTTAATGTGAAACTCTCACCCCAGGCCCAGGAAGGATTCTATGATATTACAGAGAGAATTCTATATAAATATATATAAGTATTATAGATTATATACACATGGGCTTGGAAGCCCCCTGCTAATCCTCCTACCTAGGCCTCAATGTCTTAGGCTGGGGTGGTGGGAAGAGCCCATGTTGAAGGCCAGAGGCTGTGTGGAACAACACTAAACAGAATGTGGTGGCATCCTCTGACTATGAGTGTCTTATTTGGGGGGGACAGAGTGAACCTGGGAATGGAGGGAGGGCTGAGTACAGAGCGAGCGGCACACAGTGGGTGGGCCTGAGTGGCGGATGAACGGATGATCACAGCCCGCCAGAGCTTTCTAGGTTAGGCAGGCTAATGCTGGACAGCGCGACTGTCAAGCTCCTCACTGGGTTGGAAGGAAACAGATGGGAGTCCTTTAAGGGTGGGGCAAACTAAAGCGTGTCAAGCCATGGGTGCCCCCAAGTTTATGCCAGAGGACTCCGAGGAGCTCTTCTGAAGGACTGGGATCTGCATTCCCCATTGCTGCGTGAGAGCCTTGGTGTACTTCTGGAGGAGCTCTAGAAGGAGTGGCCCCGAGGCAGAGATGACTCTAGGCAGACTGAGTCAGCCATGGCAGTGGGCACAGGGAATATGCATGTTCTAGCGTTGCAGAGCCAGGCAGTGAGCGGGGACAAGAGCTAGAGCTTTCTGCTGCAGTGGTCTGACCCCTGGCCTGGGCCATGGCACCCACCTCTCCACATGGAGCTGCCCTCAACCTCTTTTGCAGGGAACTGCACTTGGTTCCTTGGAAACGAGGGCTGGCTTTTTTTTTTAGCCTTGATAATGGGCTTGGCCTAGAAACAGACCATGGCAGCACTGATGGGGTCTAGGACAGATTTGGGGGAGCACACAGGGCTAGCAGGCTTGGGAGCATACTTTATGGTGGTCAGTCCACGTGGCAATATTGTGGTCCCACATTCCCTTCCAATGCGACACTCGCAGATTCATTCAATCTGGGCCTCCACTGGACTACTTCATATGGAAACTGAAATATAGACAGGCAGGGCCAGGATGGTGACTGAGCAACACTGGGAACTGTGGGGCTTTAGAGTGATGGGGACTGAACCTGCACAGCAGGAAAACACTGAGTCGTTTAAGCATGGGGCCTTGAACCCTCACTGGAAATGGGGAAAAAAGGTCTGATGGACCCCAAATTCTTCCCTGTCCAAGATCAAGTTCTCCTTAAGATCATCACCATCGCCTTTCACGGTGGTGGTGGGGACAAGATGAGGTGGAGGCCTCCCCATATCACATACACTTCCACGCTGCCGCGGGCCCTGAGGTTGCTATGAAGACAGCGTGGAGGGATTGTTCACAGGATCAGCTCGTCCTCGTCTTCCTCGTCAGTGGAGCGCAGACTGGGGCCATGCAGGATATCAGCCAGGTCCTCCCCAGGCTCTAGGCTCCCTACCATCTCCAGCTCCTCCAGTTCACCCTCCGCTCTGGCTGGGGCCAGGCAGGAAGGGACCTCTGGAGATGGTGGTGGGACAGGAGTCTCTGGCATGGTAGGAGCCATGACGTCTCTTCCAGGAGCCCCATCTCCACTGTCAGGCACACTCCAGCCGTCTGCAGGAGGGGGTGGCCCCCCAGGAGTCTTCCGGATTGAAGTTGTATTCCGGAAGCTGGCAAGTGGAGGGCGAAGCTGCACCCCAGATTTGGTGTGGCCCTCAATAGCTTTCTGTAGCTGAGGAGGAGACGAGAGGTAAAGAGATAGACAGTAGGAAAAAGAAGGAAGACAGAGGACAATGAGAGACAGCACAAGAATAGACAAAGCAGGAGGACACAGAAATGCAAACAGTAAGGAAGGGAGAGCAGACAGACAGGGACCAGTCATAGAGGAAGACAGAAAGACAAAGCTATTCCTGACACAGCCCTTCCCCTGAGAAAGCACACCCCAGGAAGCCGCTCTTCCTAGTGCTTGATGAGTATCTCCCTCATAGTCCCACACCCCTCCCGTAGCTCACACCTAAAGCCCATTCCCCAGGTCAGGCCCCTGGGAGGAGATTACACGGGTTCCCTTCTGGGCTGGAGAACTATGTGACTACAGCATGCCTTGCCGTCTTCTGGGGGACATCTACTGTATACATTCCCCATCCATGTCCCCTGGTCCTGGGTCCATTCCTCCCTCTCTCTGCTCAAGTGGGGCCTATTCAGCCTTACCTCTTCTAGTGCCAAGACACCTCTGAGCTTCCCCATGCTGGTCACATAGGCAAGATGGAGGCCAAGAAGTGAGAAGAGTGTGTGAGTCTGGTGGGGAAAGCACAGGTCAGCGTGTCCCCACGTCTGCCCTCCCGAAGCCCTGAGCGGTTAGCAGGGGCTTGCCTTGTGCAGGGTTGTCTGCTCCACCAGCTGGAAGGGAGACTGGTCAATGCAGCAGCAATCAAAGCACACAGGCTGGCTCAGCTGCTCCCGCTCCCAGGCCTCAATCTGCAGACAGAGTTTCACAGAGACCCTCAACTCCTCACCTCGGCTCTGCACCATAGGAACCGTCAAAGACACCATTGATCCACAGAGTACGTTTTCTTCTCAGAGGGGCACAGTTTCCTTCTCCTCTGTTACCTGGCTGCATACTCTCTACCCTCTACCTTCAGGTACCCAGAAAGTGGCTCCTCCTGTAGTTTTCTGAGTTCTCCTGGGTCTCTAAACCTTCCAGCCTTCGTTACCATCTTTCCAGCATCACCCCCAACGAGACATGTTTTTCTATCTAATCATCCATATCATACCTTGACACTTTGCGAGTCTTGGCTTTTTAGGAATGGCACTGTTTATACTGAGCCTGGCATTGGCACTTGCCTTTCCTCTGCCGATTGGATGAAAACTCCCAGAGTGCTAAGTGATATCAACAGGTGAAGCCCAAAAGAAGCTAGCAGTTGACCCTTATGTGCAAGGCAGAGAGAATATTTGTTGAACCTGAGCAGATTCTCTGTACCACTTGGTATGTAGTTGACTTGAACTGTCTGTTTTGCTTGCTTTTGTTTTTGTGGTCTATTAACCAAATCACTAAGACACAAATACAGCTAAGCCATTCTTTCCAGCATTATAAATGAATCTAAGATGTTCTTTGATCCTACTTTCTGGGTGATGTGACTTCAACCCTTTGTCTATGCACTCTAACCGTAAGAGACTATCAGTAAAGCTTGTCCTTGCATTTAGTACGGAGTCAACAGTGATCCTCCCTCCATATGGCATGTCTTGGGGAAATTTCTGGACACAGCCTTGTATACTCCTGACTAAAGGGTCATGCGTAGCTTACCTGGCTTTTAGCATAATCAGACACTTATCTGAAAGGTTGCAGAGAGGATGGGGCTAGATAGGACTTGTATCCTTGCTCCAAGATCATCCCAGGGCTTCTCGGCTTTGTTTTTGCCTTTCCCCAGTATTAGTGACAGCCAAGAACTTCATCTGTGCTGGGCATAATTCAAATTGCTGTGCAGTTTTAACTCATCAAATGCTTGTAACAACTTTCTCTCTATTTACACTTTGCAAATGAAGTATGGATGTTCTGTGCTAAGTCTGCCAAGGGCTCCACAGGCAGCCCTTAGTGGGCTCTAGTGTTTGTGTGCTGTCCACATCCCAGACACAACTCCAGCTTCTGTTTAAGGGGAAGAAGATGTTGCTGCTGGGTCTTATAAAAAGTTCAGCACCAGTTAGAAGCCAGAGCTCTCTCTATGTTAGATTTAAATCATAGCTGGGACAGCAGGTGAATTTTTTCACATGAAATCCTTTCCATAATTTCTGTATTGGCTCAATACAGTTTTTGTCAAAATCAACATCCTAATGTTATCAAGGTTATCATCTTTCAAACTATACTAAATATTTACTTTTATTGAATTATTCCTCAATAATGTCTTCCCTATGTGAGTTTTGAGAAAGATATATACTAGAAATATATAATCAGTGTTTTTGTACCAGGATGCACTTTATTTCTAAGAGGCATTGAATAGCTATATTCTTGACTACCTGGTGTTCAATCTTCTTGGTACAGTAAGAAATGATTGTGCACACCTTAAACCCTGGCACTTGAGAGGCAGAGGAAGATAAATAGATATCTGTGAATTCCAGGCCAGCAAGGGCTGCATAGTAAGACCCTGTCTCAAAAGCAAAACAAAAAAAAGCAGTACCTTCATTAAATGAAACAATCTGCTTCAGGCTGTGGATTTTCTTACCTCTTCAGGTGACATGTTATCCACTAAATCTGCTGAATCCTAGGGAAGAAAGATACAAGGCCAAGTTCTTCCCTTCCCTTCTCAGGTTAGATATGGTTCTCAGAAACTATGTCTTCCTGGGCAGGTAATAGCCACCTTTTCAAACCATCATCTTAGCGGGACCCCTGCCCTTCTAAGAACAGTTTCTCAATCCTAGAAGATAAACTTATGACTATCCTTGTTTTTCTAAACACATCCTCACCTGGGTTATTTTCTTCTTTGTGGAGTGAGCTTTGCCCAGTAAGCAGTGCAGTAGGCGCTGGAAGACGGATGGTCTTTGATCTGAAAGGAGTAGTGCGAAGGAGAATGTGGCCAGGGGCTTCACGTGGTCCCTGACATTGTGCCATTAAGGAACTGTACTTCCTCAATGCTGTACCTCAGGGGACTCCTCTTTTCTACCTCAGTCCCAACTCCCTAGGACAGCATTATGAAGTCAGCTCTTGAAACTGCCTAGCCTCACGTCTCCTTACAAGAGTAGCTCTTAGGGGAAGGTGAGTCCCGAACATAATTCCCAAGACATGTTGAGAGGTCTTTACCTGTAGAGTCTGAGGCTTCAGGTGGCTGTTTGTGGCTGGGCAGTGGCCCATTAGGTTCTTCAGGGTGTGATGGAGCAATAGGAAACTGGGGTGGTGGTGGAGGAGGAGGAGTTGGAGTCAGTGGAAACTAAAAAATAAAATAAGCAAAACTTCTTACATTCAGAGAAGTCCCACAGCACATGATACCTTGCTCCCTTTACTAGCATGTGCCCTGGAGATCTAACTACCCTTTCCCCCACCTCCCAAATTCCCTTTTCTCCTTTTCAAAACACCACACTGGCACTGCTCTCTTTTGCAATGGATCCCACATTGTCACTTTCTTGCTTATTGGTGTTTTCCTTCCCCCTTCTCTTTTTCCAGCACCTGTCATAACAAAGCCCAGCCCAGCCCAGCCCAGCCCAGCCCAGCCCAGCCCAGCCCAGCCTAGCCCAGCTATCCTTGGCAATGTCACTGGCGACACCTACTGATATTTTCCCCTCTGTCAACCTCCCTTTCCCTTTTGTCTTAGTCACCTCCATCTTCCTGGAGAGGTCTTCATCTTCATCCTCATCTACGAAGGCAAAGGACTCAGGTCGACCACCAGGATGGCCCTCCCCAGCCAGCTGAGCCTTGCCATTATAGGGCTGCTCTGATAACTTTCGAGCCATGTCCTGGGCAGCCTTCAACCTTCGCTCTGCAGACAGGTGGCGCTGCAGGAGGGACTGCAGTTCTGAGCGTTCCACAGAGCCCAGCAGGATCATTGAATCTGGGGGACAACCATGCTTCCCTGAGGGCCTGCTCCACACATATATGACTAGCAGGTCGGGTGAAGTAGGAGCTCACAGCCTTTTCTTCGTGCAATTCTTACCTTTTCTTACCAAAAAACTCATCTTAAACTCCTCCAGTGTGGTCTCACTTGATCCCTCTAACTCCACACATTTAGCACTTACAGACCCAATAGGCAGCACAGTAATTGGCGCTAATCTGTATGCTGCCCTAATATAGTGTTTGCAAATATGTAAGCTATTTAAATAGGCTGATCAACCCTATCCAAGTGTAATGAGACTCGAGAGGCAGTTGTAACAATCTGAGACTCAGTCACACTCTGAAAGAAATCTATGAGCAACACTAACATTGGGACTTCTATCCTAGAAGATTCATCACATAAAGCACCAAGAGCCTGATAAAATGTAAGCAAAATGTTCACTTTCCATGATCCTTTTATGTGTTTATATAAATTCTGTTACGGTGAAGAACATTTTCAGCCAGCTAACTCTGATAGCATTGCACCAAAGGCACTTAGATCTCAGACATACTGTATCCTGCTCCATCTTTGCTATCATTATGAAAATCTTGTATCCCACTGGCTCCATCCTTGCTCTAAGGAAGAGCCATGGAGTCAGAAGCTCCCTGAAAGGTCTCTAAGCTTAGGGAAATGTCTGAATTATGTACCTTGAGACATTTGGATACTCTGAATATCTGAAGTAAAAAACTAACATTGTTTCTGGCTCCAAACAGCTCCTCATATCTATTTTCTAATTTATAGACTAGGGAAATGGGGATTGAAGGTACAGCTAATAATTAGAACTCTAAAAATATAGATTATGATATCTACATTCAAAGACCACCAATCTAATGAGAAAGACAGACTACAGTGAGAAGTGATACACACCACAGGGAAACTGGTGGGCAGATAGAATGTCAAATAGAAGGAAATGTGAAATAAACACTTAGGAAAGCCATTTGCCCCTCCATGAGGAAGAGCTTTCACTGTTCCTTAGGCTGGCCATTAAAAAATGACAGAATTTAATTAAGTGTGTGGGGGAGCAGATTTAGAGTTGACCCACATTGTTTATGGAGACTCTATCTGTGAACTCACTTGCTCACCAGAATCTCCACCCACGATGATAATGCTAGAGAGGTCTTGGCTGTAACTCACAGCCATGCACAGAGCAACAACAAAGTGAAGTGCATGGGTCTCATGTTCCCGGCTGGCTGAACCGACAGCACTCGGCCTCCCGCTTCGGCCCGAGGAGACAAGGGCTCTGTTAGCAGCCTAAGCCACAGTGCTTTCCCAATCTCTGCTTTGTGTGGCAATTCTGCTGCTTAAAATGCCCCCCGGATGTACTGCTGAAGCGCTGCCTATTTCTGAGCACAGGAAGGGAAGGCTGTGCTTTACCTTATTGAGAAAATATGTTAGATGAGTTTTATCTGGGTAGGAGTCCAATGCTGTTGGCCACAAGTTCAAATTTAATCAATCAAAAATAGCTATTAAATAAGGTATCTTAAAATAGAGACAGACATAAAACACGGCTATGTATTGATTGCTTGGCAAAAATGCTGTGACCAGATTCAAAAGACTTAGCTTTGAATTTCCCCTTGGAACATCCTTCTGCAAACTGTTCACTAATTCTAAGCTCAGGTAGATTTCTTTTCTTTCTTTCTTTCTTTCTTTCTTTCTTTCTTTCTTTCTTTCTTTCTTTCTTTCTTTTTAGTTTTTGGAGACAGGGTTTCTCTGTATAACCCTGGCTGTCCTGGTATTCACTCTGTAGACCAGGCTGGCCTTGAACTCAGAAATCCACCTGCCTCTGCCTCCCAAGTGCTGGGATTCAGGTAGATTTCAAAATTCATAGCTGCCATGAATATGGGTGATCCTAGGAGTGCCCATACTTCCTTAACTGGATCTTGCCTGCCTTTGTGCGCCTGTGTTGTGGCTCGTGAGGTTCTTTTCCTAGAGGAAGAGCCTGCTCCTCAGTAAGCACAAGCTGAGCTTCCCTTGCCAGCGGGAGAGCTCTGAGTTCACGTCCATACCCACAGTGGTGAAGCTTACTGCCAGCTAAACCTGATTGAGAATGGGGAGGCACACTTCTAGGTACATCTAGGAGGACTCTCTAGAGATTAAATAAGGGGGGGATCCACTCTGAATATAGGTAGCATGATCTCATAGCTTTGCATCCCCCCCAAAAAGCAGAAGCACAGAAAGGGGCAGGGTGCATCTCAGTCTGCCATGATGTGTGCTGCTCTGTCGCACCATTTCACCTCTACCAGAATCGACTGACCTCCTTGAAACCATAAGCTGAAATAAGCATCTCTCCCCTTCATCTGTTTACATTAGGTGTTTTAATATCAGTGTTAGAAAGTTACTAAGGTGACAGTGGTGCTCTCTGCCACCGTACAACCTGTTAGTCAGTCACCAGCTGGGTCCTCTTAGTTGGCACCCTTACTTACCTTTGGAGTCAACCAATGGTAAAGTCTTGACTGTAGTGGTCTGGAGTAGGTTTCTCAGTTCCCCGTACGTACAAGAAGCTGAAACAAACTTCACATCACGTACCATGATGTCCTCAACAAAAATTGTAAATTTGCTAAGGAGGGAGAAAGCATCCTGGGTTAGGCCACTCCTGGCCTATGCTGGCCCTTCCTTCTTCCCACAAGGTCTGCCACGTTTCCTTTCTCTTACGGTATATACTCAGTGTGTGGAAACATAAAAATAATTAAGGAGCAGTGCTTCCCAGCACGGATGCTAGACTCATTCTCCACTCCAGGGCCTCCCACATCCCACGGTATCTGAACTAATTCCAGCTAGTGGCCCTGACCTGAGCTGGTTCCAGCCAAGGTCTGGCAAATAGGGAAGCTTCTTGACCTGGATGATGCTGTCGTAGAGGGAGGGCTGCAGACTCTGAGCCACCATGTTGGCCAAGATAACAGCCACCATCATGGGCAGGATGTGAGCAATCTGACCGGTTAATTCGAAGCAAATGACAGCTGTGGAGACTGTGTGAGAGACAGCCCCTGTCAAAGCCGCTGCTCCTGGAATGACAGGAATGTATTAGTGGGTTGGAGCTGTCTTTCTTGACATGGAGAATAAACGAGGATACCAAGGGAATGACACAGAACAGGAGACGGACCTCGGTCAGTGTCAGCAAGTCTAGGATTACTACTTTTCAAGCATGAGGGCTAGAAAGCTGGCCTGTTCAAAAATTATCCTTTTCATCTAATTTATGCATAATGTCCAGTAAGTCACAAAGTCTGTGTATTTAGTGTCAGTTGTAACGTGAACAGAGTGATAGCTTACCCATTCTTTGCTTTTCCACTCAACATTAGAAAAACCCAGTGATGGCTTCTTACTTTGAGCCTCTGGCGTCAATGCCAACAGTGTATGAATGAATAGCATGAAAATTCAAGAGTCATGCTATGACATAAAGCAATGTTATTGCCTTTATTGATCAGGATCCACAAATTCCAATTCTGTGTCTACTGTGTTAATGAAGCATACTTCCCTGGGATACCATGCTCTCATCCATTGACTGTAAAGTCACTAAATATCTTCTAAAATTTTTATGCATCTAAATAATTACAATTCTATATAGTAGAATCAATCTTATGTATTTAAATTGTTTTCTTATCAACTTACTAGTCATTCACACTTTAATTGTATTTCTTATTCAAACATGAGGACAGAGCCAGCCTGGTCTACTTAGTTTCAGGACTGTCAGGGTTATATAAAGAGACCCTGTCTCAAAAATAAGACAATGACAAAAACAACCCGGAAAGCTAGTAAACCCTAAAGCTAATACAACCTAAAAAACAAAACAAAACAAAACAAAAAACCCTAAAGCTAATAAAATGATAAAACTATCCTTGGGAAAATATAGAAGGCTTATGTGATAATATAACAATAAAAGGTCACAAAGTATAACACTGGGATGTATGATCCTCGTAGGTGATGTGCAGAGCATAGGTCAGGATGTCAACTACATAGTATGTGTATACTGGGACATACACATTAAGGAAGAAGAGAGCTGCTTGAGAGGCATGAAGAGAAGCGAAGATGAAGATGCCTATTGATAAAGGAAGCTTCAGAAACGGACTAGGGTTGGGCAGTAGAGTGCCAGATGAAAGTCTACCTCACAAGTCACCTTTGAAGCCCGGGTTCCTGGTTCCCAGCTCTCACTCCTGCCAGCTTAGTCCCCACTATCATTAGCACAGCCCAGTTTGGATGGACTGGGCCCATCACCTACATTAGTGGCTCCATAATTATCAGGAAAGAAAAGGCCTGCTAAACATGCAAAGACAATGCAGGTTACCCCCTTCCTATTTTCTTATTTGATTCCTATGTCTCTTTTCCACAGGAGGGAGGACTAAGGCTTATAAAAAAGAAGTCGTGAGAGGCAGAGCCAAGAGCTGGTTATTTGAACAAAACTTGAATTAATTAGTGTTATATTTAAACTAATTTGCTGTACATTGAAAGAAGATGTGTTAGCAGATTTTGATTATAGGGATTTGGGGTATATAGGGATTATAGGGATATCTGGTTATAGACATTAGGAATATGTCTCACCAATTACTGCATAGCCCCCAGGTAAGATCTTATAGATGATATCATCAAATAAGATACCCTCAGGAAACAGCATGGCCATGATCTCTCCTACCAGCCTTCCAAATGCAGCTCCTAGAGCGAAGATAAAGAAGAAAAATATTAAGATAAATTCTTTGTCTCTATGCTTTCAGCATAATATTTGCTTAGGCATTGAGAATACAAACATCCTAGTTTTTCCACCAACCACCCAGATTATAGCTATTATTAGTATGATGCCATCAACCCTTACCTAGCACAAAAACAGGCATGAAGCCTCCACAGGGTATGGGCATAGTGGTGGCCACAATGGACATCCAAAACTAGGGAAGAAAAAAAAAACATTACAGTATCCTTTCCAAAGTTTCCCCCCATGATTCTCTCTGTTCTTTACCCGCCTACCTCCTGCTTCAAGAGTTATAGCAGAAATGTCCTGGGATAGCTAACCCTTTTGGAAGCCTTCTTGTCTGTCACCATTCTCCAGAGCCTAAAAACTTGGCGCTTTCAGGCTGAGAGATCAACAAAGACATCAGGATAAGAAAGCTCCTCCAGATGGCTAACACAAATCCTTCCAACTCTAAGTGACTATATTTTCTTTTTGGCAACCTAGAACAAGGGAGCCCCAGAAGTCCCCCTCTTTCACTGTTCCAAAATGACCCTCACCCAGTGAACTCTGTCAGCCCAGGAAGTTTATCGCTGTGGAGTAGTCTAAGATGCTAAGCTGGAAGATGCTTTTACCTTCTCAACTTATATTTTTATAAATGGGCCCCAAATCAATGTAGCAGATACCTTAAAGTCTACTGAATTTTGTTGGATAATTGAGCTTTGATTTGACCATTTACAAAGCCACAGAGAAGGGAAGGAACCCAGGGCTCCTGACGAGAAGACTGCTCTGCTTGAGCCTTTGTCTCTGATATCAAACCACCTAAACAAGGATCAAAATTATATCTGGATCCTGGGGACATACAGCGATAGAGTGTATTCTTAGAATCTGTGCGGCCTTGTGTTCAGGGCCCAGCACTGAAAAAAAAATCACTGATATGTCTTGGCTGTACCACAGGGGCAAACTGAGAACCTGATTAGTCTTTCAATATAACAGAAAAGATATCCAAGGTCAACTCTGCAAGGCACTATTCCAACAGAAATTGGGGCAATTATAGCAAAAGCAGTATGTACATTCTGAGGCAAAGAATGAAGAAGAATTCAGAAATAGAGCAGAACAAGAATAATGGCTAAACATTAAATATCCAAAGAAAAAATAAAGGCATGAGACATAGTTTTGAAAGTACTTCCTATATAAGTTAATAAATCTTAGAAAAGGATTCCAAACTAATTAGGTACAAAATGAAAACATAAAACTGTAAAGATTTAATTATTTGAAATTCTTTGAATTATATGTATATTAATAAATTTTTTGAACTTTAGAAAGCATTGCTTCAAGCCAAGGCTGAACCCAAGAGGCAAAGATGAAGACTCAGAGAGAATTTTACTCCAGAAGCATAAGATTATCTACTTTGTGAGAATATGATCATCAAGATGGTTGAGAAATGCAATTAAATGTGCAAAACGAAGAGGATGCGGAGTGATGATTCCTTGTGGGAAGAGGGTGAGCCTTATTTCTGCCTCCTCCGCAGTGGCCCCATGCTCCATAAATGTAGACCGGAAGTAAAGAAAGACAAGACATTGATGGAGTGATAGTCATGCAAAACAGTAAAGGTTCTCCATGCTTCATATTTACTAAAAACTCTCCAACGTCATGTTGACCCAGAGAACTTGTTAAAGATGCAGACGAGCAGATGCCTCTGGAGGCGACCATCTCAGATGCTCTGGAGGCAGGATTCCCATGCACTTGTTGCTTAAGCTTCTTGAGTGATGACATTTAACACATCGAGAATGCTTGCACTCTCATGTACTCTCAGCAGTAAGAACTTGGTAGTCGTAAGGGATTTTGTAGGCTCGGATTATCTGAAGGCTCCAATGATTCAGATGGTGGGCAATGGATAGGTCTGATTTTGAAGCATAACGCAGATTATCTTCCCAGATAAGTGTAAATCCAGACCAGGGGGTGCTGAAGCTATCAACTCCCATGGCACAAAGAGGGTGACTAAGATTAGCAAACTTTTTTTTTTTCTTAGCTATTGGTACATGAAGAAAAAAATCAAGAGTTATGTGGTACACAAACAACTTCCAAGATTTTAAAGACCCAGTTCTAAAGAAATGAGAAACTAGAAACCTGTTATCACTGACCTCATTACATTTAGACCCATCCCAAGGAGAACTAACATGAAAACCAGGCAAAAAGGCTCCCATAGGGCCTCACTCAGGCTATGCTAAAACTCAACAACAACAGGCAATGGTATTCGCCTTAGTAAAAGGGAGCAGAGATGTTAGAATTTATGTCCATGGAAAATATCTTCATGTACAACATGATGACACTTCACACACCTTGAGACTGGGAAAGGTAGGGAAGTAGGACATCCCTTTCACGAACATTAAGAAGCAGCTGAATGGAGAATGTCAGCTCCCTTCCTGACACTGCAAGAAGGCCACATGGACATGGACTAGATTTCAAATCTAATTGAGAAAAGTAGTACTAGTCCCTGCTTTGGATCGATAATAGTTTGAAGGTCTCACAGGCTTCCATTTGGAAATTCATCTCTGTTGTGATATCAAGAGGATAAGGACCTAATCCAGCTGCAGTGCTTTGAAGTGGAGGCTTTAGAAATGTGTTAGGATTAGACAGGACACTAGGATGAATCGTTAGTGATGGCTTCCTGGCAGCTTTCTGAGGAGCGAGAACAGATGGATGAACCCAAACACAGGTGCTTCTTATTGTTTGCCCTGTGGTTCCTCACAGCTTAGGATTCTGTTGGCAAGAGCGACATTACTGGTATGACTCTGTAACCTTGGATGTTCAGAACTGTGAGCCAAAATGTCCTCTTTTCCTTATAAGGCAGCCAGCCTACCTCAGATATTTAATTAGAATAAGGGGAAAAACAGACGGACACAAGTGCTTCTTTATTTTAATTTGGTTACATGTTCTATTTTTCACAATTGAAAAACAATAAGGCTACTGCTGTGAGTGCAGTGATTAGGCAGTGAAAATACTGGGAAGCAGTGACTGGGGAAACAGAATTTGTAGCAAGGAATACTTTTGTAATTAGGCTGGACAGAGATACCTATAAGAATTCCAATACCCACAGGAAATACTGGCTTGCTTATTTAAGGCATGTTATTAGTAAAAGAGAACACCACAAGGAAACTGACAATCAACTATATAGGTGTCACAATCAGGTTTGGGAATAAAAAAAATAATCTTTGTACAAGGTAATAATGTGAAGCCTCTACATTTATAATTTGTGATAGACAGATCTAAGAAGGAAAGTATGTAAAGGTATCAGCTTTTATTTCCTAATTAAAGTTAGAGAAACTGGTCTAGTCTAGAAAAAAAAAAAACCCTTATACTCTCACTGCCTGAATAGAGAATAATTACATTTGTAAAAATTATTTATAGTCTTAATAAGGTTGATTTGGTATTTCATCACCTTCAAAATTCTAGAAAAGAGATGAGAGAGATTTGTGTGCAAATTACCTGGAATTGAATAACAAAATCTGTAGAGATTAAATACCTAATTATCTAACATGCGGGAGGAATTTGGTTAATTGGCCTGGGGTTTTTACACAATTATCTGTATTTTGCTAAACTATGTCTTGCTCAAATTTACTTGCCTGCTCTGATGCCTTAAAGAGATAACAAAGGAGATATTAAAAGTGTTATTATCATCATGGCGAGCATCACTAAGGTGCCATGAATGGAGCAATTAAACTCCACCCTGGCTCATGTTGATAGGCAGGCAGCTTGTGCTGTGGTTTCCTCGTGATTTCTGTCTAGGTTGGACACAGAGCAGACGAAGCTCTATCCCTCCTGTACAAGGCCTGGGCTCCTCTACTGTAAACAGGCAGAAGCTGCGAGGGGCTGTAGTGGGGCAGACTACCTTCATGACGAAGAAGAGAAGGATGATGATGACCACGTTGACCTGGGGGTGGATCCACACAGCTGACTGGCCCAAGCTCTGGGGGTCACCTATGTGCTTTACCCATGTGTTGTTGTCGAAGAGGGTACTGATAGCTTCACGGGGCATCAGCTGTGAGGGAGAAGCAGAGCAGGCAGGTTTTTCATGAATGTACTAAATGCCCTGTGTCAGAGAATGTATCCCAGCCTCGTTCGTCCAGAACTCTTTTTGTTCTTTTCTCTGAGAGAAAAGCCCCAAGTCTGAGAAGTTGCCCTGCTCCTGCCTTAGATCAGAAGCCACAGGCACTAGCTAACCCCTCCTCTTAGATACCCCTGCAGCTGACCTCTCCAGCCATGAATTGACCCATTCCTGGTGGAAAGGTGAGTGAGGCGATGACGAAGGTAACGACTCCGGGATATAGCAGGCGGCTGAAAAGGAACACAGGGTTAGCTCTTTCCTGTGCTGTGCTCAGCCAGCCCACAGTGCAGTCACACTCAGCCTCCAGGTTCTGGTTTCCCATAGTCTTCTATTCATTTTAGCAACGCATTCTCTCTTGGTCAAGACAATGATCGCTTGAGAAGAGCCTGCACAGCTAGCCCCTACCCACAGTATCAGAGCTTCCCTTAGCTGTAAGCAACTCCGCCTAAAGGCATTCACCTAAAGGAGGAACTGCTGGGTGGAAATCAGAAGCTAAGTGTGCAGGGCAAGGGAAGGGCAATGACTCACTGCTTAGCAAGAAACTGGCTGAGAGCCTTGTGCTTTCGGACACCGAGCATGACTTGGCGATGCAGATAAACGAAAACAGCTCCCAAGAACCCGCAGCAAATCCTAAGGGTGCAAGTCACAGGGCTGGAAGCTCTGACCCAGCCTCTAGAGGGAAGCAAACCAGCAGCCTCCCCTCCTCTCAGTACTCAGCGGCCTCCTGGTTAATCCATATGTTCATTTATGCCCCCTTACAGCTTCTTCCTGGTCCACGGCCACACCCCAGCCTCTGCTCCCACACCCAGAAAGAGTGCTCCCACTAACCCAATGACAGCAAAAGCTGGGAGTTCCTTCAGGTCAAAGGGGAAATCCATTCGGAAATTAGTTCTGAACAGAGCAGTAATGGTGACTGTGGGATGAAAAGGCAGCATTAGGGTGGGAGTTCAGAGAGCCGCAGGGGCAGGAAGACGAGTGTCAAGGTGTCTTCCCTTCTTTCAACCCCAACCTCTTCTCTCCCATCGAATCTTCCTTTTCCCTGCTAGCATCTCTCCGTGCTTCTACTCTCTATACCATGATCTAATTCCTCCCTAGACCCTGAGCCCTGGTCTTGCTTCCCAAACAACACCATCTATTCTTTATCTGACGTGCTCAAGAGTTACACTTCCTGCCACTTTACCACCACCCCTATTTCATACCACCTCCTCCGAGACCTCCCCCTGTTACCAGCATCCTTGTTCCACACTGCCAGGACACGGAACACAAAGGCACTGAATGTGGCTGCAAAGAATCCTCGCCAGTAATTCCGAACAGCAAAGTAGGTAGAGGTGACCTCGATGCTAAACAGCACTCCTACGGGGCAGGAAAGCAGGTCAGGTGCAGGCAGCCCACACCTCCCACTGCCGTGACCCCAGGAGCTTCACCTGAACCGTGAGTCTGCGAAGCACCAGTGAAGTGACGGTTTCTTATTGTTCCTTACTACAGCCACACACTTGTCAATGGAGACCTTTTCTCCCCCAGTCAAGGACTGTGGACCAACGAGGCACAGAGAGGGTGGGAGGTACAGAGAGGGTGGGAGGTGGATGGGCTCTGAACTCCTGAACTCTTGAAAGCTCAGGCATCTTTGTACTTCAATTACAGGACAGAGTGGGGGTCACAACTGTCAAATATCCATGGACATTGATGGAAAGGTGAAACGGGTCTGCAGAATTATTAAACAGGAAGAAGCTTGCAGAGCAGGTGGTCAGCATTGTTGCTAAAGAGGCTTCAGGGTTTGCATATTCCTTGGCACCCCTTTTCATCTCCCTATTGCTCTTTCCACCCAAGAGCAAGTTTATGAGACATAAGAAAGACAGGATAGGGCATTTTGCACATCTACAGGATTCAATATTTGAGAAAAAGAAAGCAGAGCAGCGTTTCTAATAGTGATGACGAGACAAAATGTGATTCACAAAGACGAACACCAGGACGACCAAGGTGAGAAGAAGGTAAACCATCATGCTTGGCAAGGTGAGTGAGGTAAAAAGGAACGGCAGCTAGTAGTCGCTAGATCGAGTTCTGAGGGAGAGGCTCAAGCAGAGTGAGAAGGGCCAATGTAGTGGACACAAGGAGTGCTGAGCCACAGGGAGCAATGCCACCGAAGCCAGAAGAGCACCATTTTCAACAACAAAGAAAGTATCTGTATCTTTGATTAGGTCGTCAATGACCTTACCTAAACCTTAGCTAAGCCTCTTCCGTATCAAGCAGGAGGTCAGAGGACTGAGATGGAGCTGAGGACCAGCCCAACAGGAAAAACAAAACATGAACAAGGCAAACTTTGTCCTTTTCTCATGGTGTACATTGTTGGTCTGCTGAAGGCTGGCCATTCCCTCCGAATTCAGACAGCAGCGCATATAATAGAAATTCTCTTCCAGTTCTGTATTCAAAAGTCCCAAATCCCTCATGACCTCCACCATTTCTTTTGCAGGGGACAGTGACTAGCCACAATGAGTCTATGTACTAAGGAGATGGTAGCTTATGGCATTTACCGGTGGAGTCAAAGCTGTGTTTTGGCAGAGGATTACTCTTGTATCTCCTTCTCTAGAAAGCCACACCCATCCTCCTTGTCAAGTAGAAAGCATCCATTCGCATCCTACTCTCTTGGCATGTTAGATTATTTTATTTTCCACTTTCAGATGTAGCTATATGTTCATACTACTAAGTTTTCTGGATGTTCCTTGGAAACTAAACCCTGGTGTAGTGGTGAGAACCCATCTGGGGTTCAATGCCTATACTTGGAGAGGAGAGGAGAGGGGAGGGGAGGGGAGGGGAGGGGAGGGGAGGGGAGGGGAGGAGAGGAGAGGAGAGGAGAGGAGAGGAGAGGAGAGGAGAGGAGAGGAGAGGAGAGGAGAGGAGAGGAGAGGAGAGGAGAGGAGAGGAGAGGAGAAGATATGGATGAGGAAAGAACACAGCAAGGGCATTTCAGAGAATGGAGCTGAGTAATGGAGAGCTATGCCTGCCCTCTTCCTGTCCCAAGGGCAGAAGTCCATGGTGTGAATCACGTTGCCATAATAAAAGCAAAACCAGCTTTGTTCTTCTGGAGTGTAATTATCCAACTTACATTTTACAACCATTTTCCTCCATGATAGAGACCTGGGAGGCTGTTCTGTAGCAGGTCTGTCACAGTGTGATTGGGAATGGGAGCTAACTTTCATGTTAGCCCGAGACAAACATCAAATACGCTGCTAAAGGAAAACAGAGCTTTTGAAACATGCACAGCAGTTAGAAACTGGTGTCTTCGATCCGGAGCACTGCGCTCTTCTTCCGCTCTCTTTCCTCTCTGGTCCCCAGGCCACATTTCTACCCAATGAAGTCACTGTTCTTGGTCTCTATCCCCTGCCACCTACAAACACAATTTCTTTCCCAATTTCACTCATGCCTGTGGCATCAGCCACGGACACTGATTAGATTCAACTCTCTTCCTGGACTGTAGACTCATCAGCCTGGCTGCCTATTTTACATTTGGTCATGCCATGGGAACTTTAAACTCAATATCCTCTAAGTGAAATGTGTTCTCTCCCCTCCAGACCCGGCTTACTTCCTGTGTCCGCGCTCATGGCCACTGTTCTCTCACGTGATCAGTATGTATTGAATTGCAAGCGCCATGCGCCTGGGTGCTGGCATAGAACTCTATCTTCACTAAATATCAGCCACCAGGCAGCACCAATACGACTTGGTCCACTGGAGTTTCTCAGCCCCTCCTCTATCTCCTTTGCTGCCCAGTTCTGTCATTCTGTAGAATCAGGACAAGGACAATGGTCTTCTTGTTAATCTTAGAGCAGTCCTGTTAATCCACAGCCAACTCTATCCTGCACACTTGTGCCAAAGGGAGTGGATAGGCAGGCTGAGCTAACCATGTCACTTCCTTGTTTTAAATCCTTCCACGGTTTCGCTTCACCCATGACAATACTTCACAAAGTCAGTCTCACGAGACAACACAAGTCCCATGGCATGGTCTC
The DNA here is from genome assembly GCA_964023405.1 of Apodemus agrarius. Taxonomy (NCBI): domain Eukaryota; kingdom Metazoa; phylum Chordata; class Mammalia; order Rodentia; family Muridae; genus Apodemus; species Apodemus agrarius. The sequence continues at coordinate 68,182,447 of OZ030006.1, read as the reverse complement.
TACAGAGAAGGCTTGGTTGGAAGTGCTGTTTGCAGCCACCTAGGGTACCCAAAAGGCATTCCAATGGCTCAGATGCTCTCATTACCTTTCCAGTTCACTTGTTTATAACTACTTATTTATTCCTTTTATTCTTGCATTTTTCTAACCAACTGGAACTTGGAGTGGGTTTTCACCCATTACACCCATTAACACTGGTAAGAACTGTGCTCTGCAAAACATATTTGGGCAAATCCTACCCTAGAGAATAAAACTTGTATTACGCTGCATGACTTCTGCAGACCTACATGATTCAGGCCCATTTACCTGTTCTGACTCATTTCCTATTATACTTTGCCATTCTCCCTAGTACTACTTATTACTGTAACAGCAGATACTGACTTTGGATACTGTCTATTCTGTTCAGGGCTTCCTTTTCTCCTACTTACTAATTACACCATGGCAAACAATGTCCCTTCCGTAAAGCTTCACAGGCTCCCCCAGGCTGCCTTGCAGGTTCATTGCACTTTGCCTAGGAAGCCACATGGTCACTTAACTGCCTGCAAGGATCTGTGTGCCTGTCTCCCTGAGCCCCCTGAGAGTGCAGGACCAACCCCACTACCCGGCACACAGTGGGAGCGAAAGGGCTTGGTTGTCTCAGTAGGATGATTAGTTCTATTACTTTGATCAGTGCAAGGAGTTAGGAGCTGCCTATGCTGTGAGTAAAAGATCTCAACACTACATTTTTTTAATCCCAGTTATTTTAGTCACAAAAAAGAATCAAGTACTGCCACCTGCAGATAGGTTTGTCATTTTCTGCATAATGTAAGCAGCCTGAGCACAGCCCCTTCACTTACAAGTGCTTAGCAATTGCCTGGGTCAAGAGCAATGCCTTACTATGACTTTCCTAAGGTAAGTCCCAAGACCAGAAAGAACCTCTGACTCCTCATAAACTGCAGTGCAGGAAGAGAATGCAGATTGCCTTCATTTTACAAATCATCTGACAACCCAAACAACCATAAGTTCTTCTTTTATTTGAAAGGCTAAGGGGCAAATACACTCAGCATGTGTATAAGTATAGGTGTGAATGTCTAACATGCAGAAACTCAGACACCCTACCATTCACTGACAGGGGTTAACGACTCTAATGACTGGAGCTGACAACAGAAGTGTAAACAGGATGCCAGTGCTGAACGCACCTCCTGGATGCCCTTACGCTGTGTGCTTCCACTACGTGAGAACAAGGCATACAGAAGATGCTTTCATTCATTTTGAATTCTCACCAGACATCATTTCTGAGCTAAGCCATTTTAGATACCTAGAAAACTCCTTTATGGAAAGACTGCAGTTTCATCATTGAAAAGAAGCTTCTAGCAACTGGCTGTGAAAGAGGTACATGACCTTCTATAACTGCATGTCTTCAATTATCAACATGGCATTTCATCATCAGTGATCTCAATGAATGAACCACATCCCTGCCCTGCTAACATAGCTACTACTCAACTTTGATAAGGGAATAAACAGGCCTGCCTTTTGTGACCATGTCCTGTCGCTGCTATGACAATATCACTATTTTTCTTATATGGATAGAAAGAGTTAAACCCACTTTTAAGTTGCTGGCATATAAAAAATAACTTACTCTAAAGCTCCCATAAGCACTTCCCATTTTAAAGCTCATCATTAATCGATACACAGTCTACTGAAATCCCAGTGTCTTTAATAAAACAAAAAGAGGTAAGTTTTCCCTTAGAGAAGGAAGTACACAGAGCCTCCTGTTACAGAACAGTAAACCAGAAGTCTTGGCAATGCAAGAAGGCTTTAGCATAGGTAGAGACCAGGAGACCAGTGTTTCTAATACCTGACTCTGCATGTGCTGCCGCCATGCCCCTGCTCCAGTCACTGGCCTTTCTATGATGCTCTACTGAACTGCACTCATAGTATTAGGCGGGAATTCATGTGAAATGGTTAGAAGAAGGCACAAGGCAGGTGCTAAGAGTAGCCGGCAGCTGTCATAGTGGAAATGGTTAATTGCAGCACTTGGTGAAGCTGACAAGGACCAGCTGACCGGCTCATGCACGGGGGTGGGGGGATAGGGCAGACTTGCCTCCAAGTGGTGTTCCAAAACAGCAACCGACCCCCACGGCACAGCCCACTGTCAGGATGTCAGTGTAATAGTATGGCTGCTACTAGGGAGAGACAGACAGACAGATAGGCAGACAGGTAGGAGGAGAAGGGAAAAGGCAGAGAGATGGAGGGAGAATAAGCATGGATGGGAAATAAAAGAGAATGAGAGACCTACATCACAGGAATGGACGCGATCCCATCGTCCCTGTGATTCCCAGGCCAGGAGAAACTCAGTGAGTCTGGCAATCAGGAAGTGACCTTATGAGCTCAAGGCCAGCAATACAAAACACATCAGGAAAAATGTTAAGTAAATAGACGTCCAACTAATGAACAAACTGTGATGAAACAAAGAAAGGGCTGGGGAGAAGAAGCCAAAGGTGGCAAGACTCCACTCCAACAGAAAACCCGCAGGTGAGAGCAGCCGATGTCACAAGAGCACTCAGCGCCTAGGTAGAAACATATGGCTCCCTGGAGCCCAAGTGCAGCCATCCAGTCACTTCCTGGTTGCCCACCCATAAGTCCCTTCAGTGAGCACTGGCCCCTCAACCCCAAAGCTACAGCAGACACCAACCACCCCTCCAAGTCTGGCTCAGGCAACCAAGGTAGGGAGGAAGTGAAACTTGCCTCCATCAGGGGCTGCAAAGTAGCATCCCACGCCCACTGCACAGGCTGGCACCAGGAGATCAAGCTGCCCAGGCACGGTCTGCAACAGAGAAGCACGACGGGCAAGGCGGGTGGCAGAGGGGGACAGACAGGCCTGTGTAACCAGGGTGGATGGGGGCAGCACAGGAGGAAGCACGGAAAGGAGCTGCCACGGTTCATGTGGGTAGGAAGGTAACATAGGCCTGCAGGCCTGGCTCAGCCACCAAAGGGAGACACGGCTCAGGAAAGGATAGACACGAGGAAGACAGACAGAAGCTGGACAGAGGGGATGATCTGGCTAGGATCAGCAGGCAGGGGCATGGAGAACTGGAGCGTGTGTTAGTAAGATGCCGCCTTCAGCACCAAGGCCAGCCCAGAGCAGGCAACCCTCCCCCGCTCTCTGCACACACCAGGGCTTCCTTCTACCAACTGGTCCTTGTGCTGTACCGCCTCACCCTTACCTCATAGACACCAGAGAACATGGACATGAACTTGCTGAGGACAGCAGCACAGATGCTGGCAATGTGAACAAAGGGACCCTGGAAGGGAAGAGGAGAAGAAGGCTCAAGAATGGAGGAGAGCCATGGAGGGCAGCGAGTACCCACTGAACCAGAAGTTCCTGCTCCAGGCCCTGGGATAGTGGCTAAAAAGGGAGAAGCCAGAGGAAAGTTCTGCCTTAAAGAAGACTCATTCGAGGAAGGCAGAGATGACAAATCCGTGTGCTATCAGATAATGCCATGGCCTAGGAGGCATGGTATGGTAGAAAAATGGAGAAAAGCCTTTTAATCTAAGCACCGGGATGAAGGCAGACTGTGGGGCTGGCCAGCTGTCGGGAGCAGTGAAAATCTTATATGAAGTGATATGGAAAGCTCTCAAGACTTTCTTGACTAGCGGTCAGAGGCATCCAATTCTGTTTTGAAAGATGCTTTGGCTACTGTGCAGAATGGTGCAGGGGTGGGGGGCAAGTATGCTCACAGGGATGAAGCTGAAGGAACCTATCTAGCAGCCTGAAGGAAGAAGTCTCACGGAGTCTGGAGAGATGGCTCAGAGGTTAAGAGCCTGCTCTTCTGAAGGTCCTGAGTTCAAATCCTAGCAACCACATGGTGGCTCACAACTATCCGTAATGAGATCTGCTGCCCTCTTCTGGGGCCTCTAAAGACAGCTACAGTGTACTTCATATAATAAATAAATCTTTAAAACAACAACAACAACAAAAAGACGTCTCACTCTAGATCTTAGTTTTCTCATGCCCAAATAATGGGGAAAACCAAGGACTATGCTGATTTTGAGGCTAGCCTGGGCAACATAAAAGTTCTAGGTTATCCTGAGCTACAGAATGAGACTATTTCAAACAAGCAAACATAAATCAAAAATAAGTAATAGATAAATGAATAATAAATAAGACAAGGAGATTGGTTCAGATTTTTTTTTTTTTTTTTGGTTTTTCGAGACAGGGTTTCTCTGTGTGGTCCTGGCTGTTCTGGAACTCACTCTGTAGCCCAGGCTGGCCTCAAACTCAGAAATCCGCCTGCCTCTGCCTCCCAAGTGCTGGGATTACAGGCGTGCGCCACCACACCCGGCTTGGTTCAGATTTTTTAGAGGGCAGACGTTTTCTAGAGACATTCTGGTTGCCATAACTTGGGCCTGCTGCTGGCACCTATGGTTAGAAGTCAGGGAATAATGCTAAGGTTCCCCAACTCTAGTAGTGACACCAAACCCAGGGTGACAAACTTCCAAGGCTCCCCCCTTGTCACTGCCCTATGGTCCTAGCTGAGTGCAGGCAGCTCTGCCATCCCTTCCCTCGGCTGTGCACACTTACCTCTTTCCCCACAGGGATGCCACTGCCCAGTCCGGCTGTCAAGGCCACCACCTTGGCGACAAAGGCCTTGAGTGTGAGGTATTCCTTCAAGACAACACCACGAAGAATTGTCTTCATCTCAGGGATTCCAGAGCCTGGAAAAGTGTTAAAAACAGATAATGGACATATGAGCTCATGCTAGAGGTTAAATGGGAGAAAAAAATAGAACTGGGAATGGAGACAATCATGGTGAGGAGGATGGGGGCTGTTGAGTGGGAGGTCTGTAAAAAAACCAGACTGGATCATCTTATAGAAAGTACTCACCCACAGCCTGGGGAGAGATGAGTTGGCAAAAGAGGGCGCTGAAGAGGATGAGGATAAGTGGGAAGGTGACCCAGGCCAGGTACTGCAGAGGAAGGCTGGGCTGCATCTGGGCATAGGTCCACTTGTAGGCTGCGGGAACAGACTGGGTCAGTTAGAATTGAGGGAAGGTTGACAGTGAGGTAATCTCCCCACCACCCTCACATTCACACCACCAGGGAGTATGCCAACCTGCCCTCATCCCCTGGGCACCTTGCTTGCCTGGCCCCGGCATTCCTTTCACTGTACATGTAGAAAATCTGAGCTGAGGGAGCTGGCTATCTGTCCAAGTTCCTCTGGCAGAGGTAGCTGGTGGCTGTGGTGCAAGTCACAGTTGAGTAAGAAGATATAGTAGCGCTGGGCTAGAGGCCATAGGGTAACCACTGATGACAGAAGGGGCTCCTCAGTCTTAGGAATTTCAGTGGTGAGACAGGAATCCTGGGAAAGCTGCACAGGTCAGTAACCCTGTTAGAGGGGTACTCCTAGTGTGCATGGCAGCTGGCAGAAAGGCCTGGGTGGTGTTAGGGTTCTCAGTAAGTGTAGTTTTATCTAGAGCCAGAGTCATATTGATCATTCACACAACATGCTCAGCCCAAACACCTGGTCTACTCTAGGCAAGAACTCCCAAATAGTTTCCATATGGAAAAGGTAGAAAGCAGCAGTCCAGGGAGAACCTACCCTGAAGGCTCTTGGCGCTAACATAGTCCATGCACCAGCTGACCAGAGCCATCAGTAGGCCCAGGAGCACAAGAAAGATCCAGTCTTCCCCCAGCTTCCTTCTCAGCACACGTCCCAGGCGATGGACACAGTCTAGGGAGAAGTAAAGGTAAAGAAGGAAGAAAGCAGCTCTCTAGTCATTTCTTTGGGAGCAGGCTGAGGAGTGAAAGTAGGATTTGTCTCTGTATTAGTCACTGGACATTTCTTTACGTCTCTGCCAGTTGCTGTCCCTGTCATTCCAGAAAGCACTACAACCCTCTTCCTGTAGTGTCTGTAATGTCCATGCAAAACTCTTGTTTCTTATGTTTAGGAAAGAAAGAAACAAGTGTGTGTGTGTGATGTGTAATGGGGCATCCAGGTTATTCTCCCAATCCCTGTACCTCCTGCTCCAGATTCTTTTATTCCTCAGTCCCCATCACCTTGACATTTAGAATAGTGGTCTTCATCCAAGCTGTCCATGGTAGAACTGGAGCCTATCTTCTTGGGCATTCCCCTGTCCTGTGCCTTATATGAATATTGCTCTTTGTGATGGCCATATATCTGTATGAATAAAGAATGGTCAGTGTCTATCTTGTCAAAGAGTCAAAAAGAATACAGAAGAACACATAGACTCAGATTTACAGCGAAAAGAAGAGCTGTTTCAAATCCTGGGCATTGAAGGTTGCATGCAGGGTACTTTATGGTCTTTCCTTCTCTCAACTATTTTCTGTCCATTCACACATTTCTGTTTTCCATTGCTTTTCCATGCCTGCTTCTGTTTCATTATCTCTCCCAACTCAGACATGTCTTGGTACATAGTAGCTTTTACCAAGAAACTTAACTTCTATTTAGAAGTGGAGAAACTAAGAACTGTGTGGAAATTACTCTCCCATACAAGGCAGGCATTTCCTGTATTACCCAGTGTCCTGCATGTCTCTCTATTTCCCTGTCACCCATGCATTGACTTACCATCTCAGGATCCCAACTTAGACAAAGAGAGGCCACAGTAATCTAGCTAATTATATGTTATACATACCTATATAGTTATGTAACTCTACAGTAAATAGCTATATATTTACAGTGCTGGATGGTATCTGCTTGTGTTTTGCCTTTATGCTTGTATGCTTTGAGACACTCAGCTTCCTTATTAAAGCTGTACAAAGCCCATCCATCTCACATTCCAGAGCTTATAGACACAAACAGGAACTGGGCTCAAAGAGGCAAGTTAATTTACTTCCCAACATGAGCTAACTAGGTCCTACCAGCAAGGGAAGAGGCAGACATATCCCTGTGTTAGTGCTTGTGTCTGTGAGGAATGTATAAGAGTGCTAATCATTTCATGATAGCTGCACACACTCTACACTAACTCATCCTCTGGGGCAGGGTCAGCCCAGGTCACGATTCTGGGACAGCCTGGGTAGAAGGGATCTTATTTCACAATATGAGCAGCGGTTTGATGTTTTGGTCCTGAGCAGGCACATACTAACTATCTTGCTCATGTGGAAATCATCATTTCTCTTCAAACTCTACCAGTAACCCAGAGATAGAAAATACTCGTAGCTGTGCATGGTGGTCCACACCATTAGTCCCAGTGCTCAGGAGGCAAGGGCTGGTAGATATCTGTGAATCTGAAGTCAACAGGGTCTGCATAGTTCCAGGCCAGAAAGGGATACACAGTAAGATCCATTCTCAAAAACAAACAAACAAAGCCAGAAAAATATTTCCCTTGAAGATCAGCTCTTGGAGGTTGTCTTAGCACTCTGACTTGCAGACTGGGAGAAATGAGGAAACAGTGTGCTTGGTCCCTGCTTACAAATACTCCAGCTGGGAAAACACTGCTAAGAGCCAGATGTATTCTGCTGCTACAGCAGTAACCACCACAGGATGACAGGGTTAGGGAGGGAGAAATCAAAGCCCAAATGTACAAGTGATGACGTGTCTGCTAAGTGTTGAGAGTCCTTGAGTATGTGCAGAACTGAGGTGGAAAGGGGGACCAGACAATCCTGACAAAATGCTGACGACTACTGTGGCCTGGGAGCTCTACACCACTCTAGTTTCTGTGTAAGTATAGTATTTTCCCTCATAAACATTAGGCAAAAAGAAAACACATTACATTCCTGCTTGCTTTCAAGGTGGGTTGAAATCTGGATGAGCTCTACTCCCAAACTAAACTTGCTATTCTTCCTTAGGCCAAGTGTCCTGTAACCAGAAAGAGCTCTAACTAGCTAGGCAGTGGTGGTGCATACCTATATCCCCAGCATTCTGGAGACTGGGCCAGGTGGATCTCTGTGATCTCTAGGCCAACCTGATCGACAGAGCTACCTCCAGGACAGGCAAGAATACACAGAGAAGCCTGGTCTGGAAAAACCAAGAGAAAAAAAAAAAGCTCCAACAGTACCTTTGCTCACGTGGTCAGCTAGCCTTCTCCAGAAATGACCAGCACTGGGGTGAGGATGAGCTGGCTCTGACATTTATATCCTGCTCAACACATCTCCTTCCCCACTGTGTACCTACCCTTAGCAACTGCTCAGAGATCCTCATGACCCTTATGCTGACACCACCTATACAGCCCACCTCCAGGGGCCACAGCCCTGTCAGCAAAACTCCTAAGTCTGATCTGTCTCAGACTCCTATTCTTTTCCAGTCTGTGTTCTCTGTAGTTAAGAGGTCTATTCACTTATGTTTATAGTGGCCTGTAAATTTCCCAAGGCAATTTCACCTTCCTTATCTTGTGCCCACACCTATTTCTGTACTAGTTACCCATATACCACTGATCCCTTGGGCATAGCTTTGTACTTTCCTTAGTGTCTTATGTTTCACAGAAAGCTTTGTTTTACAAGTATGTGTGTGTGTGTGTGTGTGTGTGTGTGTGTGTGTGTGTGGTGTGGTCAGAGAACAGTCTGAAGGAGATTTTTTTTTCCTTCCACCATGTGAGGCCCAAGGATCAAACTCAGGTTGTTAGGCTGAGGCAAGCACTTTTACTTACTGAATCATTTTGTTGGCCCTTTAAACAATTACAACCCCCAACAAACAAACAAACATACAAAAAAAAAAAAAAACATAGCTCAGGGACTCATACAAGCTAGGGCAATGCTGCACTAGAACTTGACCTCCAAACCCTTAAAAACTGGATTCCATTTCTGTGTTTATTTCAATACTGGTCATTGACCATTGATGTCATTTACTGTTTCCTCTGCTTGTCCCAATACCTTTCTTCTGCCTTTTGTGAATCAATCTCTCTCTCTCTCTCTCTCTCTCTCTCTCTCTCTCTCTGTGTGTGTGTGTGTGTGTGTGTGTGTGTGTGTGTGTGTGTGTGCGCGCGCGCGCGCGCGCGCATTCTACAGGGCATTGTATAGAGAAACCACTTTGGTTATGTAAGCATATAAGTTGCAATCTTCACTTAAGTGTGGCTTGCTGTTTCCCCACACGGTTTGAATATTCTGTTAGTAAAGGCTATGTAAAAGTGCATGCAATTCTTAAGCAAAAACACTAAACTCAGATCTTTAAAATGTTTTCATATATTGAATATATTTACCATTTGATTTTCAAAATAGATTCTGTCCCCCCCTTCTCACCTAACAATCAGTTTTCACTAATTCTTGGCCCCAGACAACTGTCTGCTGCTCCCCTTCCCTCCCCAGGATATTACCTGTGTTGGGTGGGCATTGTGCCTGGGACCCATGTCCTTTCGGGGCCGGTGCTGAAGGCCCCCATTCTCTGAGGGCAGTCCATAGCTGGTACAATGTTCAAAGGGCATGTACTGGTACTGGGGGGCACTGCCCCACCAGCTCTGTTCACCTCCATGCCGCTGGGACTGGGACCGCTCCATGTGTCCTCCCCCAAGCCCCAGCCAGGCCTTGGCCTGCTTGCTTCTAGTCTCCCCCAAGTAGCTCCTTAAGCTTCTGCTTTTGACTGTCCCCAAGGCGTCTGGGGCAACATGCCCACCTCTAGCTATTTATAGCTGTCTCTCCATCACATGACACTCCCCCCCCCCTCACTGACACATCTGATCCTTCTGGGGTCGAAGCAGGTGTGAGTGGAGTGTGGGGGTGGGGGCTAGGATGAGGACCTGTGGGAGAGTCCAACAGGGAATTCCCTCTGCCAGCCAGCAGCACTGCTCCTTTCCTACAAGACTCAGGCCCAGGTTACTAGTCCCTTTGTAAATATCATCAGGACCAGAATGAAAAAATGTCCTGGTGAAGTCTCTAGGCTGTGGGTGTAGCTGAGTCTTCCCTGCAGACCTCGTGGAGGCTGAGGGGAGAGGCAGTGCTGAATGAAGCTACTCAGTGTCTTGGTAACAGGAGACAGGCAGCTCACCTGGGGGAGGAGCCCACGCCTCTCTGCCATCTCTCCATGTTGGGCTGGTTTCAGCTCATAGTTTTTAAGGATTCAGTCCTCATCTGGACTTTTCTGTGACCGGCTCTCCACAAGTGTCTCCAGCTTTCCCCTCCAGCTCTCTGCCCTGCAGTCTGCCAAAGGCAGCCGCTCCAGGGTGTTCCCCTTGATCCCACCCTTTATCACCACTGGGTGTGGAATGTCTCTCATTTCCTAGACTTAGCCCCACCAGCAGCTCAGATCATTAGAGGAACTGAACTCTCAACTGGACTGTGGTGCCCATGACAGCTCTACCAGGGTAGGTTAGGTGACAGGTGAGAAGAGGAGGTAGGCTAGAGTTGTAGGGCAAGCGATAGTAGGAACCCAAGAAACAGAAGATGGACAAGTAACCTCTTTGCTAGCCAATACATTAAAATTGATGAAGGGCAAAGTACTCTGTCAGGCATTGTGTTTTTTCCATCAGGTTCTGTTTTTCTAAGACATTTATTCCCTTTCCACTCATATAGAAGAAACTGAGGCAAACTGAATTTTGGATCCACCATGAATAGGGGTCTATCTTAGAAGTCCAAGTTCAAGCCGGGCAGTGGATTACGCCTGTAATCCCAGCACTTGGGAGGCAGAGGCAGGTAGATTTCTGAGTTCGAGGCCAGCCTGGTCTACAGAGTGAGTTCCAGGACAACCAGGGCTACACAGAGAAACCCTGTCTCGAAAAAAACCAAGAAGTCCAAGTTCATGGACTGAAAGGTATGTACACCAAATATCTGGTCTGCAATGTGATTCTGACCTACATTAAATGGGATTGCTCAAAGTGGGAAGATAAGACATCATTAAAAGTACCTTTTCTTTTAAAATTTTTTTTAAAAAATTATGAAAAAATTAATTTTATTGTCATTATTTTTAGTACCTGTCTTTATGTGTGGTGCACACATGAGTACAGATATCCATGGAGTCCAAAGGAGGGTGTCAAGATGCCATGCAGCTAGTTTTAGCCATTGTGACTGGTCTGACATGGGTGCTGGTAGATCCTCTACAAAGCAGTAAATTCATTTAACCATCGAGCCATTTTTATGGCCCCTTAAAAGAAAAAGGAATCATTGTGTGTGTGAGTGTGTGTGTGTACATTTTGTGGGTGTGCATGTGTGAGGGTCAGAGGACAACTTTTGAGAACTGCTTCTCTCCTTCCACCATGTGGATTCTGGGACTTGGACTCAGGTCATTAGTCTCCAAGTACCCTCTGCTGTCAACAGGTGAAGGTATAAAGGAAGTTTGCACACATGACTCAGCAGCAAAAAAGACACTTTTTTTTTTTTTTTTTTTAAAGCAACGCTAAGATGTCAGACATACTCAAATAATGTGATGGTGTTTATAAAGAAAGTGCCTTTTCTGGGTGCTGAATATCACTTATCAGAGAGAAATAAACATGAAAACCACAGTGAGACGTCACCGACACCTGTGAGGACGAGTGGCAAGCACACGCCTGGCAAGCACTGGGGACGAGGAACAGGCAGGGAGAGACTGTCAGGGTCCTCACGGGAACAGAAACAGAGCCACTGCCTGACACAGCCGTCCTCTCCCACATACCTGTGTTCTTTTGTTCACTGTTGCATATTTATAACAGCCAAGATACAAAAACCACCTCCGTGGCTGTCAATAGGTGAAGGTATAAAGGAAGTTTACACACATGACTCAGTGACAAAAAGACTTTCTTTTAGGCAATGTTAAGTAAGATGTTAGACATAGTCAAACTGTGCATGATGTTCATATGCAGAATCTAAAGTAGTGAATAACACAGAGTTGGGCTGAATGGCTTTGGGATTCCTGGGAAAATGCAGGTCATGGACACCCATCAGTTATTCAGCTCTGAGTTTTAGAGATCCAGCGTACATGGTGGCTACAGTTAATACCACACCGTATACCTGAAATCAGTTATGGGTAGGTTTCAGATAACACCACGCGTACACATAGGGGTAATGTGAGGTGATGGTTCAGAATCTGGATCCTGGGATCATTTTACAATGCATACATGCTAGTACATCAGATTGCATACTTTCACTTTGTATATCATTTCTAATTGTCAATTATATATCAGTAAAGCTGAAACTAATAAAAACTGTTCTAGAATCTGTCCTGGGATTGCAGGGTTTACAATCCACCCACAAAGATGACAAATGCGGCACAGGAGAGGGAGTAAGGGTCAGATGAAGATAATGGAAAACAGAGATCAAGGGGCTCCTAATAAACAACAAAGACTATATTCTTGGAGATCTTCAGAGTAAGATTTTTTCCCCCATTTGTGGAATGTGGTTCTTTGAACGTAACTACTTTCTTAGGAAACTTTTACAACCAACTAGCAGATGTGATTGCTGCTTCCAAAGTATTTCTGAGCACATTAGCCCTAAAGCAGAGCAGTGTAGTCATGGACTAAGATTTGAAAGCAGAGGACTGCGAAGTACTCAAGATATATTCCCAGATAAGCACTAACTGCAATGCTAACACCCAGATTATCAAAGCAAGAGCACCAACATAGAAAACTAGTTCTAGACTGCAGGATTTAAGAGTTAAACACATTGTGTTCAAAACTGTTAAGTAGTTTAAATCCTATGGGCAATCATTTTACAAGAGAACTAAATTTAAACTGTGCCCACCTCTTACTATGACGCCTCATTTTTGCACTCAGTGCTTAGGTCCTGATTTGGAGGGCCCCAAGATAGGCTGTGGGCAGTCCTGCAAAGGTCCTAAACTTGGATGCAAATTCATAAGCAAGCATGCATGTGTATTCTTTGAAAGTTTTAAATTGTGTATGTTTCATGAAACTAAGATTAAAGGGCATATTATACAAGATGGGGATATAGGTAGTTGTGTATGAGATTATCTTTTATTATCCTTTCCTGAAAAAGAAACAGATTTTCCTTTCAGCTTATGCTTATTTTCCAATTCCAACTTCTGCGAGTTTGGCCTCCCCAGTGCATAGGGCATCTAAATCTGCCCTTTAACTCTGCAGTGCTGGGGACGAGCGCCAGGGTCTCGTGCATGCTAGTCAAGCTTCCGATTACTGACTGAGCCATACTGTCACTCAAATATCACTGTGTGTGTGCATGAAACAGTAGTTCATTATAGACAAATGACACAATGACTCCAGGGCAGATAAGGCAATGCACACCCTGACCATCACTCTGTAAGGCCTTCTAGTGTAGTATCCACCACAGGTTTGTTTAACCTGTTTCTGTCTTCTTGAATACAGTATTTTCCTGGCATTATGACTTTTAATGGTGACAATGACTTTGAAGACACAAACCCTTTTCTTACCTTTAGGTACATGCAAATGGAAGACCTAGCTACTTTAGCCAGTGTCCCATAAAAGACACCACTGAAGGCAGCACTACCGTAAAATCAGGCCTATGTGATCTTACAAGACATGCCCTCAACACTGCATTTCTTCTTCTTCTTCTTTTTTTTTTTTGATAGCTCAAAGTGTCTGAGCTTCATTGTCTCTTCTAGGAAAAAAGGGGGGCAAGTGACTCCCTATGAGACGCCAGGGAAGACGGAGTGGAAGGCTTCCAGCTCTGTGGGCAACGCTCCATCAGCTGTAGCTGTGTGTCTTCCTTTTCTTTAGCCCCCGCCCCCTTTTCCTTCTTACAGCTTTGCTCTTGTGTATAGTGGCTTCATTTCTTCCTGTTTTCCTTTCCTGTATGAGAAAACAGGATGGGGAAGGACAGCAGGGCACAGCCCCCACCTCAGGGAGGGGGATAATTTTAGAAGAGAATCCCCTGGCAGAGGTAAGTGGGGGAAGGGAGGAGAGCTGTGAAATTCAACCTGACACCCTTATTCAAGGGCAGGTGGGAAGGACATGGACTTAGGCTCAGACTCAGGCAGGCTCTGCTCTGTAATTCTCCAAAATACCACGCCTCCTGTGTCCTGGGTGTCTTAAAAAAGCGTACCTATGTCCACTTTGCCTACAGTAAAATATGTAGCTTGAGTGAGCATAGAGCCTCCCTCAAGCTACATGTTGTTTTACTGTAGTCCTTTGGCCAGTCTCCCCAGTCCCAGCATTCTCCCCGCCTGCACCCCCTCTCTGGAGGCATGCTTCGAGACTGCTGGCTGGCAGACACTCGCCGTCCCTCAGCAGCTCTCTGCAGCTCTTTACTTTCCAATGCTCCAACAGAACTTCCTTCCTCTCCTCAAACCTCCCTTGCCCACAGCTCCAACGCCTGCTTTTCAATGCGCGCACTCCAAGTATTCCCCAGCTCAGAGTTTAGAGTTCGTTGCTTACATCTCTTCATGATCAACCTGGAATTTGCTAAATATTTGTCTACTTTGGAAAATCTTTAATTTGGGCTGAATGAAAAATGGAATCCCAGTACCCTCTCCACTTCTACAGCCTCTTTCTAGCCCTGCCTGTTATTTCAGCCCCTGTCCCATAACCCAATAGAGCAGAACAACTACTTGTTCCTATATCTCATTTGAACATGAGAAATCCCAACAAAGATATGCCCACAACCTGTTCATACTGAAAGACAGTGGTAGCAAAATAGAAGGGATCTTAGCATGCCTCGTGAGGGGGAAGAAATGATGCAGTGTAAGGGGCTAATGAAATAAAATAAAAAGCTTCCGAAGATCGAGCATCCACAAAAACAAACACAAGGCACAAATCAGTAATAAGTATCAACATTTATTTGGCACCTGATGGCAATACAAAATCTTGGCAGTGGGAAGGGTGAAGATTCTACCACTTATGCATCCTATACTGACCCAAAGGCAGAATTTGGCAGCAAGTCTTCAAAACACCTGGTTCATACAACAAACATTAATTGAGCACCTCAACTACCATAGGCCTCAAATTTGCTGGGCACCATGGAAATGTGAAGGAAGTTGTCTCACACATGATATGTCTTCAAACAATGTAAAAACAAAACAACAAAACAAAAAAAAAACCCCAAAAAACAGTGGATAAAAATAAAACACCTGGAAAAAAACCCCATAAGAGTACAAATACTATTTGAACTGTATACTACAATAGCAATTTAGAAATCGCAAAGGTAGGCTCTAACTAAAGTTAGCTGCTTGTCTCCTTTTATTCAGGAAACATTCATCGAGGCCCTAGTAAGTGCCGTTGCTGGGTATCAGTCAGTAAGAAGTGCAGCTCCTGCTCCCCTGGAGCGCCCAGCTGCCGAGGGCAAGTGGAGCAAGCGCGCGTGCCGTGACAACCTGCGGTAAGCATAACGGCACCGACACGGTGCCGTCCGAAGGAGGTGCAGCAGACTGTTCATGGGAAGCACGGTCAGGAGGCCTCCACCAGACAGAGACCAGCAACCCTGAGATGAGGAACTGAGAGGGGCTGGCGCCTAGTGAGAAGTCACCATTCAATGATCCAAAGGGAAGGTAGGAGCCAGATCTCATAAGCTGGGTAAGAAGTTGCATGTTAGATGAGGTGTAACTGGCAACTAGTGTTCTAAGCAAGGGAATGACATCAGCAGATATTTTAAAAACCAAAACTACTCTGTTACATGGAGAATAAATTGGAAGAGAGGAAAAAATGGAAATGCAAAAGGTTTTCAAGAATAACAAAGTTTCATAAAAGCAGAGACAAGTGCTTCTAGGTTTTATCACGTATGGTACTTTCTTCACTAAAACACAGAGAAACAATGAGAAGGGAGACACTGCCACAGAAAACCAAAGAAGCCTTATGCTGAAGGCAGAAAGAATAAGCAACTACAGTACAGCTTCAGACTCCAGAAGCAGTGAATGGGGTGAAAGGAAAGAGGGGAACCAGTGCAAAGCAAGAGAGCTCCTGCAGGGCAGCCGTCAAGTATAGTTTAACTGTACAGCAGAAACCACAGGAAGGAAGGAGACATCCTGGTAACAGGTGACAGTATGAGGCACAGCACACTCACCTGTCACTGCATTTTTTTGTTGATATGCCTGATAAGGTTCATTTAGTGACAATTCAAATAAAGCATGACCAGGGAAATTTCTATGACTTCCAGTGTCATGACATAGAGACCCAAGGCTCTGTTCAAAGGCTCGGTGCTCTGAACACAAAGGAACCAAGAGAAAGCTGAAGGCCTGTCCTTCCCCTAGGGCCTGACCTCAGGGGTATGTACAGGAACGTCTCAAGTAGCAGGGTCTCATCTGCCGCTTCATGACAGATGAAAACACCTATATTAAATTGGAACATCTTCCAAATCTTTATTGTGGAAAAAATGAGGTTGTAGATAAGAAAAAAAAAAAAAAAAAAAAGGAGATGATCTCTGAGATCCTTAACTGATTTAAAAACAAACAAACAAAAAACAAACAAACAAAAAAACAAGCAATGACCAAAGTACCCACGGGAACAAAATATCACAAACATTGAGAAATCCATATGCCCTCTCTCCACAATAATACTGTGTTCACAATGTCACTTTCTAGGCTCACTGGCTGTAGCCAAAATGCTCCTGGCAACACATCCATTCAGAGCTGGCTCTACAGAAGAGAACACCACACAGGAGGAGCCGTCCTTACGCTTCATACCCAAAGACATACGGAGATGGCTAACAGGAAACAAGGCTGGGAGAGTCTCACATCCCTGAGGGGGTAGACAAAACAAAGACCATTCTGAAGAGAAGTCTCCATTGTGCGCCCAGTGGTCCAGTGGCCTCCAACAGCATGAATAGTGGGTGGCATCACGTGGGTGGGTAGCCTGGGAACAGGTAGAGCTGCCGGCACAGAGTACTACAGTATTCAGACATCTCCTTGCATCGGTGGAATTCTGTGCCAGGGGCGTAGCCTTCACGCTCCTTGATAAGGGCATTCACCTGGGAAGGCAGAACCAATGGTCCAAAATCTGAGATCCCTTTGTGCTTCTATGTGCAGACCAACCGGAAGGGTAGATGAAAGTGTGCAAGGCAAGAAGGAAGACCAACACTATGGAGACGCAAAGGCTTGTGGAGCCAGCTGGAACGGACTTACCTTAACAAGCATGTCGGCCACGTGCATGTCACAAGCTCTTTCAGAGAACACCTGCGTGAGGGCCTCAATGTACCAGGAACCCCGTTTGGTGTTCCGCATGGCAGCATTGCCTACAACCAGAGGTGTGAAGGTCATGGGCAAGCGTCACCAAGTCAGACTTCTATTCCATCTTCTACCCTCCCTAGTATGAAGTAGACTTCAGAATGAAGACAAAACAAAACGAAACAAAATAAAATAAACCCTCCATCTAGGACAGTATAACCTTTTGCATCCTTATGGCATCTCAAAATACCTTTAAGGCAAGCGTAGCCACATATCATGTCTGATCGAGTAGGCAGTCTCATCTTCATCAAGTCCTCTTTCCCAGCATCACTCTCCTCACACCCGGGGGACTGTGTGTGGCTCTTTCCATCTTGCTGGTCAACCCCTCTATCCGTCTCATCTGCAAAAAGACCAACAGAAGAGATGAAGATGTTACTTTCTTTCGTCTTTAATAGATCTGCTAAAGGTACACCCAAGTTTCCTATAATTGTGACTGAAGAGCCATTTTTAGCTGTTGCCTCCAACCTATAGCTAAAAAATTAAAAAAATTAAAAAAATGAAATTAAAAAGTTATTACTTTCTAAACATGCATCATTGTTTGAGGGGTAACTTCTAAAGGCCAGGCACATGCACCTATATTACTATCCTGCATTAAGTTCAAATGAGCCAAATTAAATAGTTAAATACTCCTTGCAAATGCAGTTAGAAATAATCACATTAATTTGTTCAGTTAATAATACATAGAAATTACACTTTTTTCCTGTATTAGACAATAAAATGGTGATATTCAGTCTTAGAAGAAAAAAACAAGTCTGCTTACTATTCATATGCTACATTAAAATTACAATCTTAAACTATTATCAGTTTTAAAAAATGAGAGTGTGATCAGAAATTTTCAGTATTTTTCAAACTTCTAAAACTTTTCCTACTTGTATATTGTTTGTAAGACCAACTTGATAATGGTCCAAGACTTAGAGAAGTTCAAAACTGGAAGAACTTAAAATTAGAAAAACAAATGAGTATTTTCTCCTACAAAATGAACAAGCTGCTGTATTTTAGAGCTTGGAAGGAGCTCTGTCTGTAGAAGGGAACGGAGTGGAGAGGAACAGGTCAGCACACCTATCCCAAGGTCACCCTGTCATAGACAAGCCAAAGCTTGAAGAACTTTCAGTAAAAGGACTAAGACTCACTGACTCAAAAGTTTTCTTTCTTAAATTTAAATTAAGTATTGTCCATGTACCTAGCAGGCACTGTCTCCTACTAAGATCTAGGGGCACACCGAGTTAAAAACTATGTTCTTATGGAGCTCATCCTTCTAGCTTGGGAGTCAATCATTGTATTCTGAGAAGATTGGCAAGTCCAAGTTTTCAGAGAAGCGTCAGTATCATACTTTAGCAGGCCCGATTTTAGACACCGGGTAAGTACAACAACACTTACTCCACAAAAAAGCAATTTCTCCATCCAGCCCCAACACTAGACACTTCTGAGGTAGGAAGGGAATAGCCATTAATGGTCTGTTTTGTTGTTACTGCCATCTAGACCAGGCTAAGGATGTCCTTGAGTGATGGAAAGCTTACCTCTTGCCTTCAAGTTTCAGGCATATTAATAAACATCATTCACCTTTTCTTCACAATTGTTTTCTACTTATGGTCCATTTTTAGAAATAAATTTCCACTATCCACACAAAAATTTTCAGTGCTACTGTGTGTGTAAAGCTGTGCCCTGGGCCTAGAGAAATGTTTATGAATGAAGGATGCTTGCCCTCACAGGCTCATCTCTTAGCCCAGCTCCCGTTCCATGGTAACTTTCCTGGAAAAACGCACCATATTAATTTCATAGTTAAACTTACAAAGTGTTATCCGTTAAAGCTCAAAATCTCAGCTATGACTACAGGCTTGTAATTAGCTGGATTAACAGCCTGTGATCAGCCACATCTCACTACATCACTTATAGAGATGCTTAGCCTTTTAGACTGGAGTACAGCTGGGGTGGGCAGATGACACTAAATGGTGGCACACTGTACACCTGGAAGATAAACTTTATAATCTTATGTTTGTCATGTGTCCCATCTCTTTTCTGGGAAAGACTCTCTTCACACCTGTATAACACATGTACCCATGGTTTATGTTAAACCCTTTTACAGCCACAAAAGCCTCTTCAAACGAGCTTCAGATCAGATGACCTCATTACTGCACACTCTTACTTGTACAGCTGCTATCACACAAATTTCATCCCTGCATGAGATCTAAACTCCAGATGCTCCACATACACTTGCTTGAATTTCCCAAGTAATGCATACACTACTTAGACATTTTCTTTTGCTTCTGTGATGGAATTTACAGTCACTGCACTTCTGCAGCGACACACACAGGGAAACATTAGGCACCTGCATGTTTGGAGAATGCAAACTTTAACCCGATGAGGATGCTGACCAGGCTGTAGCAGCCATGGTTGGCTTTCTTTCCCTGAAAGCTCTTAGGTGCAAATTTTGATAATCATCACAACAGTTTAAAGAAGTTGACTACGCACAGTTTATAAGAAGGAAATGAAGTAGAGGGATGTGATGTGACTTCTCTGACTTCACATAATTATTAAGCAGTAGAGTCACAATCTGATTCCAAATTTAGATTCTTAATTACTACTGTTTTCCTCTAGATGAGAAGGAGGCCTATGTGTCTTCTGAGCCATGTTACACAGGCCTGGCTCTTAAAGGAGTAGAAGACACTGCATGCAAGAAGGGGGTAGATGTAGCTGAGGAGAGTGGGAGACAGACACGAGGTCTGCACTGTTCTCCTGCATGCTTCAAGAATGGCGAAGAAAGGAGGCAAGCGCACGGGAGCATGAGCACGGCACAGAGGAAATGGAAGAGGGAGAGAAGAAAGGTTCGAAGAGCCAGGCAGAAATCCTTAACCGGAATGAGAGACAATAAAAAGTACATTGTAGTTAATAAGCAGAGAGGAGCCAAGTTCTTAGGAAGAGGGCACACACTGGGAAGAGATTCCTGACAGCCATGGAGGTGTACTGAGCGGATCAGACTGACAGCCTTGGGCTGCCCAAGTCCTAGCACACCCCATGCATTGGGAGACACTTACAGAGCAAGAGAGGCGGTGGCGGCAGTGAACAGAAGGAGGTGCCCAGGGGGTCCAATAGCACCTGAGAGGAGCAAACAGGAAAGTGAGAGCTGGTGGAGGCCGCCCAGGAGCCACCACCCAGATGCTGGCTCGCCAGGGCACTCACCTCCACGACATGCTTGGATGAAGAACATTTTTGGCTTGTTCTGCAGACTTGGACAGTTAGCATTGTCAAAAAGTCGGAAAACCTCTTGGAGCTACCAGAAACAAATAAGGGAGAGGGGAAGTTAGGGAGCCAGTGAGACCTCTTCAAGTCTAACATACAAATTCAACCATCGTCTGAAAGAAAGGTGGGGTGATAGCTGATCTTGTCAACTTGACTAGATTTACAATTTCTTAGGAGATACACCTTAGTTTATTTTTGAGGGTACTGAATTTCCAGAAAGAACCGAGGAGGAAAGGCCTAGAACCCAGACTGAAAGAAAGGCTTGGTACAAAGAACGCCAGGCATGCCAGCATCTCTTCTTGCTACATACCCAAATGCCTCATGCTCCTGTCTCCTCTGGAGAGGTGGCTTCCTCGCCTCGGGGGCTTATATCCTCAAACAGGGAGCCAAAACAGTTTCTCCCTTAAGTTGCTTCTTGTTCAGTATTTGGTCTAAGTCCAAGAAAACTAATAGTGAAAATTTATGGCAGAGTGGGGGTCAATACAGCAATAAGCCTTCCCACAGTTCATAAGCCTTTGGAACTAGTTTGTTGGAGAAATATGGGAGAATTAGACACTGCAGGCTATAAAGCCCAGAATGCTGTAAGCAGGGCTTCATGGGCAATTTTAGTAGGATTTAAGAGACCCCAAGTATTAATTACAAAAAATGAAGACACAGGCCAGGCTCAATAGATCACAGAAGAGATCAAGGACTTTAATGAGAACTCAGCTTGTGTCCCACTTTGGAGAGGAATTGGATGCAGTTGTCTGCATTCTGAAAATGTGAGGTTGAATTTAAATAATGGACTAATTTATTTAGAAGAGTATATTTTACCACACTATTCAGGCTGTTTGACTTGGGTCAGCATAGTGACCCACTGCTTACTAGCCTTACCCACATTTATAGTGAGTGAAGCGTACAGCATAAAGATATAAAAACACACTTTCATAAAGAAAGGCCCTTGAGCTTGGTTAAAATGAAGGGCAGGATAGAAATTCCTTATCATTTACCAGCACCCCTCAGACTCTCAGGTGCCAAAGGCTCTAGGACACATGTGTCCTTAAGGATGACCGGAGCCCAGTGCTGGACATCAGGAGAGTTCTATTAGAGCCATTAAGGCAAAAACTGAACTCTACACTGGACAATAGGAAAGGGGGAAACAAGGGGAAAAGATTCCAATCAAGGGTTACAGGGTACAAATTCCACAGAACAGAGTATCTGAAAAAAAAAATCTTTAGGTGTACCCTGCTGGATACAGGCTACCTAGGGAAAGATTTTCCAAGGGTCAGCTAAATGTCAGAGGCTGCTGTAGCCAGGCGACATCGTAAGCTGGCAGCAGAGGAGGAGGCAGAATGAGTCACTTACACTGAGGCTCCAGAAAGCCAAGAGGCCAGGCAATGTGGCTTTCAGTATACAACTCCTGAGTGGGTAAAACAGAAAGTGACTGCTAAGATGTAAACAGAGAGACAGCATATAACGGAGGAAACGGAAACATGGGGCCCTTGGTATGGAAAGCTGTTGGCACCAAGTAAAGCAAGCCCCGAAGAGGCCACATAAGCCACATGCCAAGCTGGAAGGAGCAAGATTTTCATGTGAGTCGGAGCAAATGCTATAATGAGGACTCCCAGCTGCTGAGCTATGTGGGTTTGCCAGCCACTCAGGAGGGCTTTAGTGCGGCTTTTGTCCACTTCATTATTATGACCCCATTCCTTTCTTACTCTGCCATTGTATATTGAGTGTAATTGGTTCTCTGTTAAAGTTTTACCCCTAGTCTCACAATACTTTAAATTTGAAGCAGCTAAAACTTAAGATTCTTAGAAATGTATTTTTCATTATGAGATGCCCATTAAGTCTTAGGAGAACCAGGGACAGGTTATGGTTTAAAGGTGATCTGTTCGGGTGTCTTATGATAGGTCTTAGAACCACAAAAATAGTTTCCTTTTTTTCTTGTAAAGATTTATTATTTGTATTTATATGCATGTGTGCTGCACTAGTTTATATGCATCAGGTGCATGGAGACTCCCACAGAAGCTAGAGGGTATTAGGTCTCTTGGAACTGGAATGACAGGCTTGCTCTTCAGCAGCCTGATGTGGTACTAGAAATGGATCCTGCATCCTCTGTAGAATAGTAAGTGCTCCTAACTGGTAAGCATCTCCCTAGCCCTAGAACCGATTTCCTAACCTTTAGGTCATAACTTCCTGAGGTCTAAATGTGTGGGTCATCAAAAGATTTATCAAAATATTTCTGATGCACAATTGCCAAAAGTTCAATCAAAATCAAATGCATAATGAATCTGAAGTGCTTCTGTGCTTGTTCTATTATGTGGCTTCATTTCAGCCTTAGTTATTATGAAAATGTAATATGTATACTTGGCACTGCGTGTTCCAGTAAAGCAGGCTTAAATACTTGGCTTAGATTGCTAGAGTTTCTTTACTGGACACAGAGATTTGTCTTTAGAGAAGCCTAATGGTCTAATTATAGAAAACTTTTAATATTTTTCTATCAGCATTCTTCAGCAGAGACATACAAGATTGGTAATTTTTGGACTGTTCTGTTTGAAAATTTGTTTAAAAAATTTTTTTGTGAATTGCTGGATTGAGTTTCATAAAAATATTATTGAATGGATTCTGGTTTGGGATTGCTTTTCCAACAATTTCTGAAACAGTCCAAAATATACATCTGCCATTTTATGTATGTATTCATGTTAAGCAGTGTTATGAGCATTGATGATTATAAAATAAAAAAGTTAACTAACTCTGAAAAACAATGAAAATACTCTATGTCCAGCAGTATTAAAACTTCAGATGACATGGTTTATCAAAGCACCTTAAGTCTTCACTGCCACAATGGACTGTATGCCTTCAAGCCATAAGCCAAAGTGAAGTCTTCCCTTCAGAAGCTTCTTGTCAGGTATTGGGTCACATTAAGAAAAAGTAGCTAATATGGATAGACAGATGTGACACAGCACGGCCTATTTTCAACGGCCAGCTTCTATAAAATTATGCCCACCTGAAGCAGTTTGCCATCCACTCCGTAGATGCCGCCTTCCACACCGTGTGAGAGGAGTGCCACTATGCAGGAGTCTGTGACCCGGTGTGCAGGTAACTGTGCAAATTTCTCAAGTTTCTCTTGCATTTCCTAGAAGACAGAGACATCTGCAGTATTGTTCACTGTAGTCGGCATCAACCTCTGATGTCTGAATTCATCTCTGCCTTGTTCAAAGAAACCCAACTTAATGGAAGATAAAGATGTTTTCCTCCATTTTCCTGTGATCAGTGATAACACATAAACTCTCTGAAAGGCTAAAGAAAACTATACACTCACAAGAAAAATGCACATCACTTTAGACATCAAACTCTGAATATGGAGTCATGAGTTCACTGAAATAGATTAAGAACTCCTATTAAAGTGAGTTACCAAAGAAGCCACATGGTGATTGTGGGGATAGCTCAGCAGGTAAAGGGTATCCAGTAAAGCCTGAGGTTTCGAGCTTGGCTCCCTGGGTGAGCGTGGGGCCTTGACTATAATTCCAACACCTGGAAGGCAGAGACAGAGGCATTCCTAGAGCAAGCTGGTGAGATAGCTACACTAATCATACTGGCAGGCTCTGGGTTTAACTGGGAGACTTTGCTTCAACAAGGTAGAGAACAGTCAGACTCCTGACATCAACGCTAGGGCCTCTACATACACACATGCATACCCCAAAACACATATCAACACACACATACATACATATTAACAGAACAAACAAAAAAGAAGTTATCCTGAGTAGCCAACTTCCCAAGACTCATTCCCAAGCCCTCAGCTCATTCATACATAAGGAGACAGCACTTTCTCAGCTGTAAGAGCATAAACTGCTGACACGGGATCAAGTCTCAAGACTGGAGAACAGCAGGTCTTATCTACTATCTATCTGGATTCTAAGTGTGCCACAGTGGCGGCTGCATTAAGGCCCACTGCTCAGAAGCGGCCGTGATGTTCTTCCACACAGGGAAGACTTCACACATGGCTCTCAGATCCGATCCATTTAGTTGGGAAACCCAATTCATATATTACAAGAAACTTAGTCCCTCTAACGTTCACTTTTCACTGTATGAGAAAATAATTACAAGTAACTTTTCTCACAGTGTGAGTTAAGTGGACTATTGCAAAGAAAGAATTTAATCACCATGAATTTAATCACATACTTCAAAGATCCTCCATTATTATAATAAACATGTCTGATAGAATAATAATTTCAATATTTGTTCAAAGAAACTTATTATTGCTCAACCTGGGGTCCAACTTATTAATTTTTTCTTCATTGATTAACTATACAGATACCACCAACTTAAGAATTTGCTTCTTTGAAAGATAACTACATTGCATCCATTAGACTTTTTAAACCTAGGTATTCCTTTGCAACTGAAGAGGTCTAGTCCAAGCCTTCTGTCTTACTTGCAGTGGACAGAGAGAAGGAAAAAAAACCAAAACCACCATTGTGTTAATTCATCTTATTACAAATTTTAAGAAAATAAATTGAAGATGAATTTGCTGTAGGCAGAACAGTCACAGCATATAAGACCCACATTTATCATCCTCTCCTCTCTGTTAGCCGCTCACTTGTGAATGTTGTGGAGCTTTTAAAGGTGCCGTCTCCCAAAGCAGTGATGGCGCCAGCACTCAGAACTTGTGCAAAATGTGAAAAGCTGAGCTTCAGCAAATCATTTTAATAAACCCTCCCCTAACTCTCACATTTTAAAATTTAAGAGATTCTAATCTATCTCCTTGGAAATATTTGGTTTTTGGGCTTTTTGGGTTGTTGTTGCTTTTGTATTTTGTTTAAAGACAGGGATATACTATGTAGCTCAGGCTAACCCAGAACTTATTATAAAGCCCATACTGGCCTTGAACTCTCAGCCCTCCTGCCTTAGTCTCCTAAGCTAGTATAGGATCACAAACACTCATTATAATACCTGGCCTGTTTGGATACTTCTACTTGTATATCCTGTAATATAACTGGAAATGGAGAAACTGGTTTTGGTGCGAAAGCACAAATATTTTTTGGGTGAGCAGAAGCAACTCACATCATAGTATTTGTTAATAAATACTATGACTTTATTTGAAGAGAATGAATATTTGTGAGTATTCTAGAGACAGTTAAAAGTTAATTTTGCTTGAAGAATGGAATAAAAATAACACCCACCCACCCACCCCTGGCCATGTTAAACTTGTTCTTTGTTTTCCTTATATTTTTCTAGGAAACTATTATATTATATGCTTATTATATCAGTAAAAAGGAGGACAATAAAGCTAAGAGAACATATATACTTTGTCACTGAATAAAGAGAAATCATTCAACAAATGTAGATTACTTATTTGGGTGGGTTTTCTTCCCACACACATAGCTTAAAATAGGATCTGTAGATTATTTTTGTATAAAATTATAGTACTTATAAATAGCAGGGTTTGTAGTTCTTGGGTAGTCTTTAGCTGGGGACTGGAGGTCATATGAGTGGCATATCATCTATAGATAAATGCAAAGCTGTATAGGTAGCTACATTTTCCAGGGATGACCCACAGAATGTCCTTATATTCTCCCAGTTGTTTGTAACCCACATGCAAATTAAAAAACAACAGCATGTGGTAAGAACACATCTCTACATCCTAGTGTGCTAAACTATGATTCAAGAGTCAAGTTACCTCTCAAGGTAGACACAACACAAATTTGATGACAGACACTGAATACATAACTAAGCGTGTTCTCTTCAGCACTAGTGGCAGAAAAAAAAAAACTCTCTACAACTAATTATATTATTTTTTTACTTCAAGGGAATTACTACTAGTCAAAATGAATAATGATACAAAGGAGGACCTTAGATTTCTTGGTTGTGTTTCTGTCACATATTATATATTAAAAAAAAGTAGTCTTTAGACAAGCCCAACAGAAGAGAATCTGCACATTCCCACTGTATTTCCAATGTAGCAAAGGACGATATTCCCAGCGAACACTTGGCTTGTGACATGCTCATCTCATCTGTACACTGCCCCCTCTGCAGACTGCCTCTGTGAGCTCCACCCACAGTATTTACTCTTCTGACCTCATCTTCTCAAGTTATTTATACTCTTGGCTCTTGGAAGAACAGAAGCTCCAGCTCTGTTAGTAACATAGGGGGACGAACTAATGTTAAAAGCTTTCCACATTTATCCTTGAATTCTGAACCACATTAAATTTGTGTGTGTGTGTGTGTGTGTGTGTGTGTGTGTGTGTGTGTGTTAACGATCCTGAAATTACAAGAAACTCAAAATTTAGTTTCACTGCAACCCATGTGACAGAACAACTTGGGAGTGAGAATTCAGTAGCCCTTGAATCTGCCTTAAATACAGCCTTAATGGAAGTGGCCTATATAAAGTACAGTTCATGGACTCATCAAGTTTCCTGAATGTCTCAAAACAAAACAAAATAAAATGAAAATCAGCAGTATTTTAACTACATTCGTGAAATAGAATGGAATCCTTTTTCAGTCATCTAAGATTCACTGTTAACAACATACAATTAAAAAACCATAACATAATAGTTTCCTAGAAAAATATAAGGAAAAGATAGATCATATGCTTAGAAAACAAACAGCACAAAGCTTGTTAGGCGACTCTCCAATTTCCTCAACAGTTACCGAGGATAAGCTGCCTACTTCAATCCCCTTGACGATGGAAAAGATTGGTCTTCCTATGCCTCCCCACTCTTTCCTTGTAGGAGATTAAATTCAGGGCTTTGCATACACTATGCAGATGTCCTAACCACCAAGCCACAATTTCAACCCCCAGCCCAGGCTTTGAAGCAAGAATGGACCTGTTTTAAATGGGCAATTATGAGCAAGCTGGCCAAAGCACCATGTCAGGAACAGCACTGGAGCACATACTTTATGAAACTGGCCACACCCAAGATGTAGCAAATACATAGTTATTTTCACAGAAGTGGGACAGCCAAGATGACCACAATAAACTTTGAACACAAAACCACGGTCCTCTGCTGCAAGGGAAATTATTTACTCAAGACAAGGCCTCATATAATCTGGGCTGCCCTTCCAATTACTATGTAAAAGAAGCTGGTCTTGAACTTTAACTCCTGACCTACCAGTGACACTCAAAAACAAGTCAGTGAGGAACAACTCATAACCAATTGCTTATGTGTGAGACTTGTCCAGAAGCAACCTACCCTAAAAAACAATCCAACACTGACTTAGACTATCTCTAAATAGTATTCTCATATATTTTTCTACTTGCAACCTACTGAATATACCAGAAGTATGGTTTAAACAATAATTGGTCTCTTAAGTAATGGTACCAACTATAAATGCCTGCGTAGCCTGATTTATAAATAACCTTTTGGAGTTTGTTTGGAGGGATCTCAGTGTCTCATCACTTCCTGAGTGACTGGGAGTCAGGTTTCTTAACACATACATGGGGGAACCCAAGCCTCCATGGATTATTCTAACTCTATGAATGCACAGTTTCCCGGAGACAGCAATGTTCAGACAACTGGCTGGCTCCAGTTCTTTTTACTAGATTGCAGGAAGCAGCACAATAGTGAGAAACATCCAGCAGGCACAAGAGGGACAGAAGCCCCCAGCCCCCAAGTGCAGCCCGCCCAATTTATACACGTCGGCCTTTCCAGCCCCACGGACCTGTGCAGTCTGGTCATACAGCACATGGACTTTGTAGCCCAAAAGCTTGAAGAGGGTGACTAGAGTAGTGTGGTCCACATCTCCTCCAGAGCGAAATTCCAGGTCTTTCTCTCCAGTGAAGTGCACATTGCTCAATACCAGTGCCAAGCCCCGAGGCTGAGACTGCAACCTGTAGGCCTAGAAGGAGGAGCCAATTAGACCAGGGGCTTCCTGATGACAGGCAATGTTGTTACCCTACAAGATCAAAAACTTCAAAACATACCCCAAATAATAACCCACATCCTAAAAGCAGACTACTCTCCCTATCCAACCCCCTCTATTTTTTTTTTTTTTTAATCACACTAGGTAACAAGGAAAAGCCACAGAAGGCATCAATCAGCAATGGCACTCTCACAAGGGTAAAGGCTGCAAAACACACAAACTAGGTTCAGAAGAGCAGGGACATCTCTCACTCCCCACCTCTCTCTTCTTGAAATTATGCAAACTCACCAGCTGGTAGTGTGCCTGGTAAAACTCAGGAGTGCACGGCTTCACCTGAAGACAGGGCGGACCATCACCATTATCTAAGGAGTGTTCTATAGTATCTGTGGTAGGGAGAATGCCAAAAGTTAGTACACATTTCAGCATTGCTCCGGTACCTTCATTAATTAGTCATTTTAACTTAGGATGCCCTTTAAATAGAGGTTTTGATGTTTATTTCCCCCAAATGTAAGCTCAATGCTGGCACAGACCTTGTTGGCTTCTGTTCATCACTGCCCCCACCCCCGCCCCCAAAGGCATGGTTTCAAATAGTAGATACTCGACTTGCTGAATGGTGGAATGCTTCTGAGACAAGTCTGGTTCTAGTCACCTCAGTACAGAGCCCTGACTGCAGGCTTTCCTTGTTTGACTTTATAGAGGAGGCAACTCAAATCATGCAGAGTAAACTCTATTTCCCATGTTAATAAGGTACACAAAAAAGCTGATTATTTTCAAGAATACTACCTATGAGGGAGGGGAATGGGTCCAATTTATATCCCTCTATCCTATCCTGCTTGCCTATCAAATTCATCAAGAACTGTTCCTATCATGAAATTCATCTCACTCTTAGGGAAAAGTCAGATACTAGTCGTAAAGCAGGTACATCAATGTGGGAGGTTCCTGTTAACTCTCACCTGTGGATAGGCGGGACTGCTT
The DNA here is from genome assembly GCA_964023405.1 of Apodemus agrarius. Taxonomy (NCBI): domain Eukaryota; kingdom Metazoa; phylum Chordata; class Mammalia; order Rodentia; family Muridae; genus Apodemus; species Apodemus agrarius. The sequence continues at coordinate 68,153,409 of OZ030006.1, read as the reverse complement.
CTGAGGAGGGCAGGACTCACACACCGAGAAAGGGAGACTTGTGTCATAGTCACAGCTCAACTGTAAGAAATCAAGACACACCATGAAAGACCTCAGAAATGGTTCTGTCTTACCTAAAATCAAGTTTCTCTCTCCCACGCCCCTTGCTCTCTATATCTTCTGGACAAACTAACTCATCCCAGGCTTCAGTCCTAGGGCCTCATACCGAGGGGAGTACATGCTGAATGTCCGAAAGGGTTGTGAGCAGTAAGTCTTCCAAGTGACCCTGCCTGGTCTCCCGCAGGGCTTCACAGAAGGCATCAAAAGCCTGGGGTCCTCTCTTTGGCAGCAGGTTGAGGAGTTCCACATTCTGGCTGAAGCTGCCCCCTTTGGCCTAGGGTAAAGGAATAAAATACTAAATTATATTTACTTATCTAGTTATAAAGCTACTTTTCCACATGAGGTTCCTAAAGTCCTAATTCATCTTGGCCATTCCTTTCTGCAGAGTAAGAATGCACAGGTGAAGTTTTCTTTCAAACTCTGAAGCCTGAGAAGGACATTCCCCTTCCTCAGCACACCCTTTTCAAAGTCCTTCTCGCCTAAGACCAGCTTATCTTCTTGGAGCCTGTCCCATCCCCCATACCTGGATGAGCTCCCTCATTTCCAAAGTGATAATGTCCTTTTCTAGGAGATGTTCTAACAGTTCACTCAGCAGCAGCTGTTTGGCCAGCGCCACTCGATTCTTTTTCAGAGTTTCCTGATGGTCAGGATGCATTCCACACACTGCCAAAATCCTACAGAAAGAAGGCAGACACAGGGACTTTCAAGTATAAGCCTGAACACAGAAGAGGAGAAAAGAAGTGAATAAAAAGAAGCAAGATAAGGCACATTTTTGTTAAATCTCTTTAGATCAAAATGGACTAAGCAGTACTAGGCTGACGCTAAGCAAATAAGGTATAATTCACTGGAAAATGTTTACATCAGAGTATCTGGGATAATGATCTGATTAGGAGGAGAGAAAAAAAAACCATCTTGATCAAATTAAAATAAAGAAGCACAGACACATCCAAGAGAAGAGACATTCCTCTGACAGACAAGCCTTAAGGTTCAGAAAACATCACATCCTTTTTATCTTAGAAAACCAACCTAAGTTGAAAATGATCTTAAGACAGGAATAAAGTAATACAAACCTAAAGCTGACACCCATATTTCTCAGACAAACACACACACACACACACACACACACACACACTTGCTCTAGACTGTTCACATAAACTATATCAAAAATATTTCACGTTTCCATGATAAACTAATAGTAAAGAGTGATCAAAATCCTACAAGGTATGGGTAAGTAGAAACTGAGTGAAAGCCACAGAAGGAAGATACCAATGGTGAACATGGTATAACTTGTAATCACAAGGGTCGTGCAAGCAATGGTTAAATTATTTTGGTAATTTAGTTCCCAGCAAGAAATGTATTTGAAAGATTCCACAGTTTCTCACTCAAATTTGAAAAGAGACCTGCTAATGGTCATGAATAGAGACTCCCATTTCCAATATATATCCTTTATGTGCCAATGTATCTCCCTGATCTTGGTATGAGACAATGCTTAGAGTCTGATGACAATGGAGTGATATTGTAACAGTTGACTTTATACATTAAGATAGATTTTTAGATGAATCCTGATTTCAATGTGGGAACAAATAAGCATCTTCAATCGCTGAAATACCAATGCACTGGTCGATACACAAGCCCCTGTGTAAAGGCTTCTTTTTAAGTCCTTTCAGTTAACTGAGGGGAAAACATAGGGTCCTGGGGAATTGCATTAGAAAGAGGTATCGAAGCAGAGTAATTATTCAAAATGTACCAGCTATTTTAAAATTCCCTAGAATCTGCTCTACATGAATTTAAAACCTCAGTTAAGAATCACCTTATGAGACAACACAGTAATGAGGTTAAATATAGAATCTGATGAAAATAAAATTAATACTGCAGCTGTTAGTTGGGTATATACTTAGGTACATAATGAATGATACAGCAGCGCTCTTAGGTCATTAGGGACACCCATTTCTTAAAAGGCACCATTCCCGTGACTTTCACTCTACCATTCTCTCCAGGTCCACTCTGCTCACCACACTCTGGTTTCCTTTAGAGGGCATCTGACCTCGACCTCACCACTTCATTCTCTTTGACAGGACTAGACCTGGAGACCAAACTCATTTTGAGTTTCTGATCCCCTTGCCTCGGGCATCAGGATGCCAGGATTACAGCCTAGTAGCCTTTAAATGCTGGGGTGGGAAGCAAGCCTTTTCTCTAGAAAATTTCATCCCCAGGCACAATTTACTGACTCTAGTTCTAAATCCTCTTACGTCCCAGGCTTGAGTTTTGAACGGAGCAGTCACCGGTGTTTTATCTGAAGCACCACCCACTCCGCGCACCTGCTACTTCCTTTTATTTCAAACTACCAGAAGTGGCTTGAATATCAACTTTCCCGAAGTTTCCGGTCATCAGGAATTTTAGGGCACCCATGGAAAGTGAAACGGAGAAAAAGAACACCAAGAGGGTTCTAACGCTTTGATTCTGTGTCTTTTAGTGGTTCCCATTTCTAAATTAATGTTAGAGGTTTGGACAGGAAACATTAAATTGTGTCGTCCTGTGCAATGTTTTCATCGAAACTGACGGAGGGGGCGGAGAAACGAGAACCATCTAATCCTCTCAAAGGATTCAAATCCCCCCAAACCTTGTGGAATTCTCTGACAAATATCTATTATATGGAAAAACAGTGCAGGATACGAGATAGTCGACCCAAATCAAATGCGTCCAAGGCCGAGCCGCGAAGTCTGCACAAAGTCACATGAGTTTAAGTCCTCAGATAAGAACTGGAAGGAAAAAGACGGAGCATCTCTGGAAAAGGTGAGATGCCGCAGGTGAGATGCGGCGCGGGACGGACAAGATCCGCTTTCATAAGACTCCTCGGCGCTGGACAAAGGGAGGCTGCTGCAGCCTCTGTTCACGCGGGACCAGGCCAAGAAGCCGCGCCACTCGCCTGGCCGCCTCCCCTGCTCTGCCCTCCTCACCTGCTCCTCCTGTCAGCCGCCATCAGCCCCTTTCTGTGCAGGGAGGACTGAGACCTCCCGCTCGGCGCCGCCATTTCCAGCTTTTCCCGGGCTGCACTCGCACCACCCACAAAACAAACAAACGCCGGGCCGCGCCAGCCCCCGCATCCCTCCCCCAGCCTCCCACCCGCGCCGCGCCTGCGCACGGCCCCGCCCGACGCCAGCAAGCCCCACCCACGCAAAGACCTGCGCAAGTGCACACTGCTCGCTGAAGCTCGCACAGCCCAATGGGAAGCGAGGAGGCTCTAGGAGGAACGGGAAGGGGCGGGAAAAGAGCAAGGTTTCTCCCACTCGGAGATCTGATTGGCTATCGGTTCCCGCGGAAACTGCAACCCCCTCCCCTGGTTCCTCTGGTCCCTTCTGCAGTAACTACCAGGAGCCCAAAGGGGGTTGGGCTTCCCTTATTATCCTTGTTCGCTTTGAACTTCCAGAGCCTGGGTGCAGGGAAGGCAGAAAGCACGAGGAGGCGCTCTTCTCCCAGGCTGGGGCGGCTCGTGGTCGCGCTTATCCTATCTCTCTTTCTGTCTCTATTTAGACTTATCTACCAGTTGTCCCAAGATAAGGCTGTAAAGTAATGCGGATTACCTGGTTGGTATTGAAAACAGTAGGCACTGGAATTGGAATTTGATTCGAGTTATTTTTATGTTTTTACTAGCATCCCGTTCTTGTGCAGACTATTCCGCAACCCTCACCCTTAGAATCTCCCATTCTCCTGGTGGGTAAGATCCCATCAGGAATCTTAGGGAGACTTGGTGTTTGCAATAGATGAAACACAGCTGTCTCTCAGAGGTATCCCTCCAGCTTCTCTTGGTAACTTATCTCTCTCATCTTCCATCGTACTCTGGAAATACTGGTCATCAGGTAGGCTTCAGAATGCTTCCAGAAGAATCCAGGTGTGTCGTTTATATCTCAACCGTGAAGGACATGCCATAGCCCGATTCCCCGCTGCTTTGAAGGCCTCAATTGTGATGTCCAGGCAAAACCACTTTCTGATTCAACAGATATTAGGGAATGCTGGCCAAATGAGTGCACGGATGATAGGTTCTGAGAGCACCACTTAGGGAAGTATCCACTTATCGTCATAGAAGACACTGTCATCATCAGGGTGAGCAAAACAGATTTCATAGTCAGGGGGTGGAGTGTTAGGCTCCAGTTTGGGGGCCACTCTCAAGCTTTGCAGGTCAGGAGCAGTGGACACGACTCGTGGACCCCTAAGTCGAAGAGCTCTCCCAGGGTTTCCTCTGGGAGTCATTGTCCCCTCTGAGCCCACTCGCCTTTTCAGACTGCCTGTGTCGGGCCTCTCTGGTTGGCTAGGCTGTGCCCCCTCAGCTCCTGGGGATATGATACTGCTGTAAGGGGGTGGTTGTTCCGGCTCTTGGACATGGTGCTGCGATTGTGAATCCATCACCACTATGGCCTGTTCATAGGTTGGCACCTCAAAAGCTTCATTGTCTCTGTGGGAGGAGAAATATGGTCATTAGTGGCTGCCTGGAAGAAGCTTCTCTTTGTCTGTTCCACTCTTGCAAAAGACCTCTCTCTTGTCTGCTGACCGTTGTTCTGAACGATACCAGTGACAGAGGAAAGCAGAGCCCATGCCTAAGAACGGATGGGCACAGAAGGAACAAGGGCCTAGGGTGTCTTCCCATCATCCCGCCCGCCTCCCGTGAGTGAACTCACTGCGCATTGCCCGAGGCCTCTGGATTCTCCGTCTGCCTCAGGCTTGGCATCGCTTGGAAGCACCGTTCCATGGCGCAGGCCAGGAGGCAGGCGACAAAGCAGAAGCTAGCCAAGCAGAGGAAGAAATAAGCAACGGGGGCGACATCAGGCTGTACGACCAGTAAAGCCAGCCCCAGGAGGAGGGAGGCGCTGCTCAGGAAGAGAAAGGGCTGCTTCAGTTTCCCCAAGAACTGCCTTGGCACCATGGCCCCTCCCAGGGCACCTGCAGAAAGACACACAGGCGTGTTAGCGAGGAGTGATCCGCACCGCAGAAGTGCCGGATCCCAAAAGAAAAACAAAATGCTTCTCTATTGGACTTCCGAGTGTTCCATTCAGCCTGAAACAAACGATCTTCAGGGCCTCTGGCAGCTCCATTTTTTTTGTCTCTAGGTTATTGGTATGGAAAGCTGGGAAATTAGTTCAGTTCTGATTCTCAACCCTCAGGTGAGTTTACTATTCCATGGCACGGCCTGAATTCCTCACTCTCTCTTTCTTCCCTGAAGTCTCTCTGTTAGCTCCCAACTACACCATGCAGGATCCAGGGCCAGCCACCCTGCCTGTGGCCTCAGTGCACACAGGAATCTCTGGAATCCATATGATGGATTAAGCTTTGCCCTTTTCCTGGTTTGGTCAGACCTCTGTTCTTTTTCTTCCCAGCCAGAGGGTCCCCCACTATGACCCTGATGGAGACAGGACGAGTACTCATCCCTTACTTACCTGTCAGCCTGAACGTTTGCTGTCAGCCACAGTTGAGTCAGCCCATGCTCTGGATGGAGGAAAATGTGACCCCAGACACAACAAGGCCACAGGGACACCAACTAAGTGAGGAAGAATCTTAGAAAGGCCTAGAGCAACCACCAGAAGTCCTAATGACTTTTACAGCCCACGTAGTCCTGACCTAAGCCTCCTCCCGCAAACCACTAATCTCAGATTTCAAGTTTCCTGCCAGCACTGAGGCTGGAGCGCTGATGGGAAAGGGACACCTTTTCTCTGAGAAAACAGCAGCAGTCAATCTCAAGACAGCTCACCACCGGGCAAACACCCTGCCAGTTTGCGGAGCTCGGTGCGGCAAGAACTCGCAGACCCTCTCCGCCCACGCCAGCCCTTCTCCCACGGCCTGCGCCCCGCCCCTTGTAGAAGTCCCAGGAGCTCGGGCTCACCTGTCTCCCAGGGACGCTGAAAACCCGTGGCCGACCTGGAACACAGGGGCAGAAGGCGGAGCCCACTTGCCCCACCCTCTCTTCTGCCCTAATCCTTCCTTCAAGCCTAGTCTTTCTCCACCCCTTTCTCCCAAGACTGACCTGTTACCGCTCCTGTTACCACCTCGGTTTCCACTGTAAAGCCCTGTCCCCTCCCACTCCCAATGGTCTTTGTACTTAGGACCGGAGCTGGAATTAGTCTTTCCCCCGTCTTACTCAAAGCATCATGGGTGCTAGTCACAATCCTAAGCACAAAGTACCTTCTGATTTGTTTTGTACGTCTTTCCTGAAAGACTGGAGCAGAGACTGTGGCGTATTGGGGATAGAGGGAGCCATGGTCGAAATTGGAGTGGCATATCACGCCTCCTCTCCTGCTCTGTCTGTGGATTCTGTCTCAGGAAGCCTCGGAGGTGTGCTCGTGCTTCTCTCTGGGCTTCCCACAATTCCTTCTTGTAGATGAAACCTGCTTTGGAGTCTGCACTGCTAAACCACGCCGTCCCTTTCTCTGCCGCAGCTTTTACCTGATTCTATAGTATTTTATGTTTATTTACTGTTCTTTTACTTTAAGCATTACAAGAAAAGTGATTCTTTTCAATGTTCGTCGAATCCCTGAAAAAGTAGATTCCTGACACTGGGTAGCACCACACCCCAGAATGCACCCTGTGGCTCCTGTAGCTGCTCTAATGCTCCATTTGCGGGTCTGGGCTGTGAGGAAGTGGGAGAGCGGGAGGTGGTCTGCCGTGTCCCTGTGGACTCTATTCCCTCACCTCGTTAGCACTGGACAAACCCAATCGAGCTACAGAGACAGGAATACAGATATAACCTAGGATCCTCAGGAACAGTTGTGGGGGTCCTAGACAAGACTGATAGGAGAAACAGAGAAGGAGAGGGAGAGGAAGAGGGAGAGAGAGAATGGATATGGATATGAGAATGAGCATATCTGAGTAGTGGCAGGACTTCCTAGGAAGCTTCTGTCCAAGACTGCTCTGGAAGAAACGATGGGGCATCATGGCAGACTACAGTACCCATATGAGGTTCTTTATAAAGTAAGAATGGGGACAGGAAGGACAACCAGTAGTTATTTTGCTTGTATCCTACTGTTTCATTTGTTTGTACCAGTTTCCTTACTGTTTAGCTCATATGGACAAGGTATGGCTGGAACTCAAATTTAAAGCCTCCGTTAAGGTTCCAGCAGAAGGAGTCGTTGGTATACCTTGCAAGTTATCGTCACACGTGGATGTGGAGAGGGAGAGGGATGAGGTGAAATGCAAAGGGCCTGAGGTGTGGGTGGGAGTGTGGACCTCGTGAGGTCTGGGCTGTGCTCTTGGTGGCAGAGCTGGGACATCCATAGCTTAAGGCTCTTGGTTGCCAGAGGAGGCTGTAACCTTGAGATCTGCTAACTGTGATAAGCACGAGATAGAAATCTTTGCGTCTGGACAGTCTGTGGTCTGTGTTCTTTAATTCTCTAACTCAGTCTTTTGAAATCAATTGCATTAGTTTCAAAAGTTATAAACTAAAAGGTAAAGGAAAGATGACTATCTTGATATCATTTAAAAGTTTTATAATTCTAGGCTGTTTACAAAATGGATGAGTGTACACTCATCACTTTGCAGCTTTAAAACATTTTAGAAATTAGGTCACATAATATTTCACTCAGTGATAAAAGTCTTTAGTAATTTCTCATTGGGGATCAAACTCAGGTCCTGGCACATACTAAGCTTACACACTGATCTATAGATCCTCAGCCCCGTTCCGTTATTTATAACATCTATGAAACATATTATAGAATGGATAGGCTGCAATTCTGTTAACACACTGAAAGGTTGCTATGAAGGGTTACTGAAGGGTTAATCAAACAGCCTCCTTATTCAGTTCTATCATTAAAAATTATGCTGGAGGAGATAGCAAGGAGGCTCGAGATTGCGAGGGCCAGAGTAAGGGAGAGAGGAGCAATTGTTACTGTTCTGTTGTTGTTGTTGTTTTGTTCTTTTGAGACAGAGTTTACCAGGCTGGCCTCAAATTCAGAGATTCGCCTGCCTCTGCCTCCCATGTGCTGACTTAAAGGCCGGTGCCGCCACTGCCCAGCTTGCTATTGGTCACTGCCCGGCTTGCTATTGGTTTTTCTGTCGTGGCAGACACATTCCAGTATTCGATGGCAGTGGTGAACTGCGGGATGACTATGCAGGGTGATGGACACCTTCTTACGTGTACTTTCTCCTCATTTTAATGAACTGAATGATGAATTCTGGGAAGTGGATAAAGATCTAAGAAAGTTTTTATTGAGAGACAAACAGATAGGAAAGGTTGTTTTGAGCCAACGTGTTCTTTCCTTCCATTAGCTTTGTGTGCACCTAAGTTATGGCTGTGGTGAGATATCAGGTAAATCGATCTAAGGGAGGAAAACTTTAGTTCAACTAAGGGCTTAAGGGAATAAGGTGGTTTGTAATGGGAAGACGTGGCAGCCGAGCATGCTCATATCTGGGTGGATCAGAAGCAGAGAAAGAGGATTGCCCGTGTTCACCTAGCTTTCCACTTACCCTCCTCCAACTGTAATTCTGTCTGAACCCCAGCTCACGTGATGGGGCTGCCTACAGTCAGGGCAGGTCTTCCCGCTCAGTTTGTCGTCTCTGGAAACACCCTTAGACACACCCAAAATGTGCCCCACGAATGTCCTCAGAGTTTTAAACCCAGTCATGCTGACAAAATTCGCCATCACTGGATCACTAGTCCCCTACCGATCTTCCTGAATTCCTGTTATTTCCTGAGCCCTTTAGTCCCACGTCATCTTGAGAATTTGGTTAGGGTTCCTATAGCTGTGCTGAACACCCTGATGCAAAATACAGCTTGGGGAGAAAGGGTTTATTATGTCTTACAACTCCATCAGGCCACACTCCATCACTGAAGAAAGTCAGGGCAGGAGCTCAAGGCAGGAACTGAAACAGAACCCTTGCAGGAGAGCAGTGGGCGGGCTCGGTCCTGGTGCGGTGCTTGCTTCATAAATTTTACAGCCAGAACGTCCTGCCCAAGCGTGGCACTGCCGACAGTGAGCTGGACTTTGAAGGATATGTTTTGTCCTCAGACCCTTCCCTTGCCATTCTTTCTGTTTTTTGGATACCACAAGGTGAACAGCCTCCTCTGCCTGGTACTTGGTTGCTTTTGCCAAGTCAAAGTAATGGATCTATTGCTCACCTGAACCTTCTGAAACCATAAGCCAAGAACAAACCTTTAAGTTAACTTCTCTTTGCATACTTTGTTACAGTGTGAGGAGGCTGACTCACACATCGTAGAAATAGTTTTGCATAGAAATAATTGATTGGGCCTAAATGAGACCCTATTTTTAAAAACAGTCTTGTTTAGTCCTTGGTCACAAGCCTGTTGGGTAAGACTCATTCTAATTTTTATTCTCCAGAGGATCTAGCCAGTTCAGATAAAGTGAATGAGTTAGAACCAAACAGACCTTGACCTGTTAATTCAGTAGCGCTTTCTTCTTCGCTAATCCCTTATTGCTTCCTCAAAGCTGTAAATCCTCCAATATAGGAGGTAATACATGATTTCACCCTCAAAAACAAGGCTTTATACGGCACAACATTCACTAGGAAGGAATGGCTCAGGCGGTGGGGTTTAGGCAGCTAGTGTAACGCACATATTCACCAAGTCACCAAAAGCCCTAATGAAATCTGAGAACCTGATGACAGTTGTTGTCCAGTAACAACAGAAGTCTTAGTCTAGGGTTGGCACTGTGTTTATTACAAATGTTAACAGAGGTGGAGAGACACCAACATGTATCCAGGAGTGGAGGCATGGGACTGCAGTCTCTAGCATTCCACAAGCCGAAGTAGGAGACTTCATGAGTTCCAGGCCAGCCTGGGTGACTCAGTAGGATATTGTATTAAAAAATAAAAATAAACAAATAAATAGCAGGTTGCTGAATGAGTTGCCTGTTCATGCACCCCTAAATACTAGCAAGGAGAAGCTTCGGGGTCAAGTATGCAGTTTGGAGATTGACAAACTAAGTTTCAGATCTCAATTATGTCACTCAAGGAGACTTAAAGGATGCTGTGTGAGGTTAGAGAGCATCAATTTCTAAGCTACAAACTTTTGAAGGAAATAAGCCTCTGCTTTTCTTTTTTCTTTTCTTTCTTTTTTTTGTTTTGTTTTGTTTTGTTTTTGTTTTTGTTTTTGTTTTTTTGGTTTTTTGAGACAGGGTTTCTCTGTGTAGTCCTGGCTGTCCTGGAACTCACTCTGTAGACCAGGCTGGCCTCGAACTCAGAAATCCGCCTGCCTCTGCCTCCCAAGTGCTGGGATTACAGACGTGCGCCCAGCTCAAGCCTCTGCTTTTCAATGGTTTCCCACCCTTGGCCTCCCTGATCTGGTAACTGTGTGGCCAAAGCCATGTAATGGGTGGATCTGTGTGAGACCATCAGAGGGCACCACTGTGTCGATAGAGCCTGATTTCACGGAGGAGCACTTGTTTACACTGTATAGAGCCCCCTGCTAATCTCCCAGGACCTACCTAGAGAAGTAACGCATTTGATTTTGGTCTCCAGGGTTCTGTGATGTGGGCTGAATGGTAAGACAGATGATTTAAAAAACAATAAATGATGGTCTGAGAAAGCATGCTAATGAATCAAAAATCCCTTTCACTAAAGGGGTTTTTACATTAAATCAGTCTACATTTATGGTATACTACGTATAGTTAAGAGAATTATAGTACAAAGAATTTTTTCTACCCCCAAACCTCACTTAACTCCAGTACCTCTCCCTAAAGACCATCAGTTGGCCCAACCAAAGACCATCAACAGGTAAAAACTGTCCTGGATACATTCAGAAGCCTGCCATTAGTATTTATTTACATTTTTCTTTTTCCATGTAACTATACATTGGATATTATTTCTTATCTGTGTGAATACACCATTTTATTATTAAATATTAGAAAGAGTGAAAATGTATAACTAATACACATCCCACAAGTTTTTTATAATTTTACTGTACTTGCTTTATCACACAAATATCCATTTTATCCAAATTATTATTTTATGCATTTTTTGCAATGCACTTTAGGTTTTGGTACAGTTCAAAAGGGACTGCAGACATCCGTATACATATGCCTAAATCCCTCAGCATGAATAAAGCAGAGTTCAGTGTTTATAAGCTCTTCCTTTCTCCCATGAAACAGATTTTTTAAGGAGGCTACCCCCTGACTTTTGACAGGCATACACCTGTAAAACCAAGTGTCAGTCCAACTGCAAATCACTACTCTTTCTTAGAAAATACCTTCTGATAACTTCCCAATTATATAGGTATGCATTATTTTCTTTTCATCTTTTAAAATGTTAACATTTTATAAATGTTATAAATGTTTTATACATTTATAAATGTTATAAATGATATAAATATTTTATAAATGTTTATAAATTTTGTAGTACATAAGCCACAAATGTATAATTTAGTTATTTTAAGGGAACTATTCATTTGATCAATGACTTTACAAATGATAACCATTTAGAATGCATTTAAGATTTAACAATCGACCCAGAAGCACTAAATACTCAAGACACAAATAGCAAGTCAAATGATTCCCAAGAAGAAGAAAGGAGAGGACCCTGGGCCTGTAAAGATTGCATCCAGTTTAGTAAAGAAACCGAGGGGGGAGGGGGAATGATTGGGGAACAGTTGGGGGGGGGAGAGGAACTATGGGAACTATGGTGGGTGGGAACTGGGAAAGGGGAAAGCCTTTTGAATGTAAACATAGAACATAGAAAATAAAAATTAAAAAAAAAAGATTTAACAATCGATATCCTTTTATATCTGTCTCCATTCATATTTGTAAATAAGACAATTACTTTCTCTGTAATTTATTCATATTAGAAATGTGGGCACCGGGCTCCTAATGTCGTGCATGGCAGCTCGGCCCTGGGCATCTTGCTTCAGCCTTCCAAGTATTGGCATTCCAGGTACAAGCTTTCGAAATGGAGCTTTCCGGAGGTATAGCCAAAGAAGCTCCAGCACTTTGTATCCTGATTCAAAGACGCGGCTGCTCCTTCACACGCCAAGGAAGTGTCAGCAAACTCAGATTCAACAAATGTCTTATCTTCCACTTGTCAGGCCTACACTGTAAGGTGTAGGTGACAGTGTAACGTGGAAACTCACTGGCGGGCGCTGACACTCTGTTGCGGAAGGATGGGTAGCTCTAAAGCAGGGTATGAAATGGTGAGTGCTGGAAGGAAGGTTCAATGTGCTACCGAGGGTCAGACGGGGGTCAGACGAGGAAATGAGTGCTGGGAAGGGCGGAGACTGGGAATTCCCCAAAGAGGGCTTGCTCACATTTCCTTTATGCGTGTCTTAGTTATTAGCATGGAGTAGGAAATAAATACTTGCTTTGTCATTTGATGGTAATTAGTGACTAGGTATTGATCTAATAATTCATGATCTTCTAATCTCTTGATTTCCCCTTCTCCTACTTCTCTCTCTCTCTCTTTTTTTTTTTTTTTGAGACAGGGTTTCTCTACATAGTCCCAGTTGTCCTGGAACTTGCTCTTTAGGTCAGTCTGGCCTCTGACTCAGATTCTTCTGCCTCTGCTTCCCAAGTGCTCATATTAAAGATGTGTGTCACAATGCCTTCCCTCTTATTTCTTAAGAGATGGTAACACTCTGGAATCATGTGGACTTAAATGTTAGTGACTGATTTCAAACTTACATTCAACAAATAAACATTTAAATGAGTAAAATCATTTCTCATTAACAACATATGATTCAAATGGCATCAGACAAAGGTGCCCATTCAGGTGATTCTGAAATGTTTCAGCATGTAATGCCCATGTCCATTAATCTATTACGATCATTGATATAATCTACTAATAAAACATTAAATAAGGAAGTAAAGAAAGAAAGAGTGAGAGAGAGAGAGAAAGGAAGGAAGGAAGGAAGGAAGGAAGGAAGGAAGGAAGGAAGGAAGAGTTAACTTAATTGAAGAGACTCTGTACCTTTGCATGAGCGGCCTGGGTTGAGGAAGCAGGAGTTTCTTTGGCCTCCCAAGCCTTCCCTGACCTCTTACTCTGGGGTCTAAAGAACTCTTCCTATTGTCTCTGCCTACTAATAGCAGGGCAATAGAGAAGGGCTGCAAATCTCTCCAGAAGGAAAATGATGGTTAATGGGTCCCAGACTCTTGCTTTCCACAGACTCCCTTGTTCTCAGTCTTCTGGCCTTCCCCGAGGCACCAGCTCCTGGAGTCTGCACTTGCTTTCTCTCTATACTCACTGATTTTCCCTTCTCCTCTGACCTGGCTTTCTCCAAGTTTTTCCTACCTCCCTCTTCTTCGTCTCCCTTTTCCCCCTTTCAAAAACTTTGTTTCATTTTGTTGAGATTATTTACTCAGCATGTATTATATACTTCCAAGATCAGGAACATAATGCATATGTATGAGTGTGTATGGGACAGCAGTCCTATGCAAAGTGAAAATGTAGGTCAATGAATTAAAAACAAAATAAAACATAGAGATGCAGTAGATAGGATGCATGCCTTTGATTCTAGGAGTCCTGAGACTGAGTCAGGAGGATCTTACACTCTTGCCTAGCCTGGGATGGGTAGTGATACCCCGCCTCAAACGTCCCTCAAAGAATTATGAAGAATTTCAACATGACCATAGAAAGCAATAAACCACTTCTGAGGCCATGTGAACACATATTTGCAATCTTTGACACTGACCTTGCATGGTTTTACTGGGAGAGATGAGGAGCACCTTAGAACTGTAATCTCCTTACATATTTTCCTGATTTTGTATTTTAATGTTCTGATATATTACTGTATATTCATGTGGTACAAAGTTTTGATATATGTATACATGGTGGAAAGACTGTAGTGAGTTTATTAACATCACCTATGAAAAGATTTAATATAAACTTCTTTTGCAGCTCTCGATCTTGGCTCCTGGACGCCAGACAGATCTGAAAGGCAGAGCCAGGTACACAGACATAGCCCGAGTCTAATATCGCTTGGGTTTCAGCTCATCAGGCTTCTGCCTACACCCAGGGCCTGGACAGCTCTGTGGGCCATCTGTGTGCCAACCCTGTTGGGGGTCATTTGACCTTCAGAGTGATCAGCACTTGGAAAAGGTCCCCGTAGCATCCAACGGAGCACACGGGCAGTACCAGGTTCACAGAGACAACCTGAGTATAACATTGCTTGGGGCAAGACATACCAGGGCTCCAACGGCACCCAAGAGGAGGGCAGCATATCAGCAATCTGTGCCAGGGAAAACCCAGTCATTTAGTGGTGTGGAAATAGCCTTACAGGTTCACAGGAGGTTCAAGCACCAGCCAGTGACAACAGGACCAACTAACGCCAGAGATAACGAGATGACAAAAAGCAAAAGTAGGAACATTACTAACAGAAATCAAGGCAATATGCCAGCATCTGAACCCAATTCAACAACAGCAAGTCCTGGATACGCCAACACACCAGTAAAACAAGATTTGACTTTAAAATCACTGGTCATGATGCTGTTAGAGGAACACAAGAAGGACATAAATAAACCTCTTAAAGAAATACAGGAAAAAATGGATCAAAAGGTAGAAGCCCTTACAAGAGAAACACAAAAATCATTCAAAGAAATTCAGGAGAACATGGGTCAAAAGATAGAAGCCAATAAAGAGGAAATGCAAAAATCACTTAAAGAAATACAGAAGAACTTGGGTCAACAGGCAGAAGTCATAAAAGAGGAAACACAAAAATCTTTTAAAGAATTACAGGAAAACACAAACAAGTGAAGGACCTGAGCAAAACCATCCAGGATCTAAACACAGAGGTAGAAACAACTAAGAAATAGCAAAGGGAGACAACTTTGGACATAGAAAACCTTGGAAAGAAATCAGGGGGCATAGATGAAAATATCAACAACAGAATACAAGAGATAGAAGAAAGAATCTCAGATGCTGAAGATACCATAGAAAGCATTGACTCCACAGTCAAAGTAAATGCAAAATGCAAAAAGCTCCTAACCCAAAACATCCAGGAAATCCAGAACACAATGAGAAGACCAAACCTAAGGATTATAGGTATAGATGAGAGTGAAGATTTACAACTTAAAGGGCCAGCAAATATCTTCAACAAAATTATGGAAGAAAACTCCCCTAACCTAAAAAGAGAGGTACCCATGAATATACAAGAAGCCTACAGAACTCCAAACAGACTGGACCAGAACAGAAATATCTCCCATCACATAATAATCAAAACCCCAAATGTAGTAAACAAAGAAAGAATATTAAAAGCAGGAAGAGAAAAATGCCAAGTAACATATAAAGGAAGACCTATCAGAGTTACACCAGACTTCTCACCAGAGACCATGAAAGCTAGAAGATCCTGGGCAGATCTCATGCAGATCCTAACAGAGCACA
Source organism: Apodemus agrarius (assembly GCA_964023405.1). Lineage (NCBI taxonomy): Eukaryota > Metazoa > Chordata > Mammalia > Rodentia > Muridae > Apodemus > Apodemus agrarius. Next base: position 68,138,007 of record OZ030006.1, on the reverse strand, counting down.
AATGCCAGCCAAGACTACTATACCCAGCAAAACTCTCAATCACCATAGATGGAGAAACCAAGATATTCCATGACAAAACCAAATTTACACAATATCTTTCCATAAACCCAGCCCTACAAAGGATAATAAGTGGAAAACACCAATATAAGGAGGGAAACGACACCCTGGAAAAAGCAAGATAGTAACCTTCTTTCATCAAACCCAAAAGAAGATAACCACTCAAATATAAAAATAACATAAAAATGACAGGAAGTAATGATCACTATTCCTTAAGATCTCTTAACACCAATGGACTCAATTCCCCAATAAAAAGACATAGACTAACAGACTGGATACATAAACAGTACCCTACATTTTGCTACATACAGGAAACACACCTCAGGGTCAAAGACAAACACTACCTTAGAGTAAAAGACTCAAAGACAATTTTACAAGCAAATGGTCTCAGGAAACAAGCCAGAGTAGCCATTCTAATATCAGATAAAATTGACTTTCAACCTAAAGTCATCAAAAGCGACACAGAAGGACACTTCTTGTTGGTCAAAGGAAAAAATCCACCAAGAAGAACTCTCAATTCTGAACATCTATGCTCCAAATGTAAGGGAACCCTCATTCATAAAAGAAACTTTATTAAAGTTCAAAGCACACATTGCACCTAACACAATAATTGTGGGTGACTTCAACACTCCACTCTCCTCAATGGACTGATCAGGAAACAGAAAATAAACAGGGACACAGTGAAACTAATTGAAGCTTTGGACCAATTGGATTTAACATATATATATATATATATATATATATATATATATATATATATAATCTTAAAGCAAAAGAATATACCATTTTCTCAGCACCTCATGGTACCTTCTCCAAAACTGATCATATAATTGGTCACAAGACAGACCTTAACAAATATAAGAATATCAAACTAATCCCATGCCTCATATCAGATCACTATGGAGTAAGAGTGGTCTTCAATAGCAACAAAAAACGACATAAAGCCCACATACACATGGAAACTGAACAATAGTCTACTCAATGATACCTTGGTCAAGGAAGAAATAAAGAAATCAAAGACCTTTTAGAATTTAATGAAAATGAAGGCACAACATACTCAAATTTATGGGACACAATGAAAGCAGTGCTAAAAGGAAAACTCATAGCCCTGAGTGCTTCCACAAAGAAACTGAAGAGAGCATACACTAGCAGCTTAACGGGACACCTCAAAGCCCTGGAACAAAAAGAAGCTAATTCACCCAGGAGGTGTAGAAGACAGGAAATCATTAAACTCAGGACTGAAATCAATCAAGTAGAAACAAAGAGAACCATACAAAGAATCAACAAAACCAGGAGCTGGTTGTTTGATAAAATCAACAAGATAGATAAACCCTTAGCCAGACTAACCAATGGGCACAGAGACAGTATCCAAATTAACAAACTTAGAAATGAAAAGGGAAATATAACAACAGAAACTGAGGAAATTAAAAAAAAAATCATCAAATCCTACTACAAAAGCCTATACTCAACACAACTGAAGAATCTGGAGGAAATGGACAATTTCGTAGATAGATATCAAATACCAAAATTAAATCAGGATCAAATAGATCATCTAAACAATCCCATAATCCCTAAAGAAATAGAAGGGGTCATAGAAAGTCTTCTAACCAAAAAAAAAAAAAAAAGCACAGGACCATATGGTTTTAGTGCAGAATTCTATCAGACCTTCAAAGAGGACCTGACACCAATACTCTTCAAACTATTCCACAAAAAAGAAGCAGAAGGAACACTACCCAAATCTTCTAAGAAGCCACAATTATGCTGATACCAAAACCACAGAAAGATGCAACAAAGAAAGAGAACTTCAGGCTAATTTCCCTTATGAACATTGATGCAAACATACTCAATAAAATTCTTGCCAACCGAATCCAAGAACACATCAAAATGATCATTTACCATTATCAAGTTGGCTTCTTCCCAGGGATGCAGGGATGGTTCAATACACGGGAATCCATCAATGCAATCCACTACATAAACAAACTAAAAGAAAAAAACACATGGTCATTTCATTAGATGCTGAAAAGGCTTTTGACCAAATTCAGCATCCTTTCATGCTAAAAGTCTTGGAAAGAACAGGAATTCACGGCCCATACCTAAACATAGTAAAAGCAATATACAGAAAACAAGTAGCCAACATGAAACTAAATGGAGAGAAACTTGAAGCAATCCCACTAAAATCAGGGACTAGACAAGCCTGCCCCCTCGCCCCATATCTTTTCAATATAGTACTTGAGGTTCTAGCTAGAGCAATTAGACAACATAAGGAGGTCAAAGGGATACAAATTGGAAAGGAAGAAGTCAAACTATCACTATTTGCAGATGATATGATAGTATACTTAAGTGATCCAAACAACTTCACCAGAGAACTCCTACAGCTGATAAACAACTTCTGCAAAGTAGCTGGTTATAAAATCAACTCAAGCAAATCAGTAGCCTTCCTATCCTCAAAGGATAAGCAGGCTGAGAAAGAAATTAGGGAAATGACACCCTTCACAATAGTCACAAACAATATAAAGTAACTTGGTGTGACTCTAACCAACCAAGTAAAAGATCTGTATGACAAGAACTTCAGGGCTCTGAAGAAGGAAATTGAAGAAGACCCCAGAAAATAGAAAAATCTTCCATGTTCGTGGATTGGTAGGATTAACATAGTTAAAATGGCCATCTTGCCAAAAGCAATCTACAGATTCAACACAATCCCCATCAAAATCCCAACTCAGTTCTCATAGAGTTAGAAAGAGCAATTCTTAAGCTCATCAGGAATAACAAAACAAAACAACAACAACAACAACAACAACAAACAACAAAATCAGGATAGCTAAAACTATTCTCAGCAGTAAAAGAACTTTTGGGTGAATCAGTATCCCGGATCTCAAGCAATACTACAGAGCAATAGTGTTAAAAACTGCATGGTATTGGTAAAGTGACAGGCAGGTGGATCAATGGAATAGGATTGAAGAACCAGAAATGAACCCACACACCTATGGTCACCTGATCTTCCAACAAAGGAGGTGAAAAGATCCAGAGAAAAAAGATAGCCTTTTCAACAAATGGAGCTCGTTTAGTTGGAGGTTAGCATGCAGAAGAATGCGAATTGATCCATTTTTATCTTCTTGTACTAAGCTCAACTCCAAGTGGATCAAGGACCTCCACATAAAACCAGACACACTGAAACTAATAGAAAAGAAACTGGGAAAGACTCTTGAGGACATGGGCACAGGGGAAAAGTTCCCGAACAGAACACCAATGGCTTATGCTCTAAGATCAAGAATTGACAAATGGGACCTCATAAAATTAGAAAGCTTCTGTAAGGCAAAGGACACTGTCAAAAGGACAAATCGGCAACCAACAAATTGGGAAAAGATCTTCATGAACCCTACATTTGACAGAGGGCTAATATCCAATATATACAAAGAACTCAAGAAGTTAGATCCCAGAAAACCAAATAACCCTATTAAAAATGGGGTACAGAACTAAACAAAGAATTTGTACCTGAAGAACTTTGGATGGCTGAGAAGCACCTTAAGAAATCTTCAACAGCATTAGTCTTTAGGGATGGCCTCATCAACTGGAGGGGAGGCCTTGCTGCTGTGGAGGCTTGATTCCCCAGCATAGGGGCATGCTAGAGTGGCGAGGTGGGAGTGGGTGAGTGAGTGGAGGAGCATTCTCATAGAGGCAAAGGGGAGGGGGAAAGGGGGGATGGGATGGGGGACTTCTGGAGGGGAAACTGGAAGGGAGATATCATTTGAACTGTAAACGAATACAATGATTAATTAAAAAAAAAAGATTCTGCTGAGCATAAACTTTGTAGCCTTTGGTCAATGTCTTCCCAGCATCTTCCTCCCCTCTGCCCGGCCTGCTGTAACTCTACTACTCTACTACACACAAGACTGACATTCAGACTCTTCTTCATACTTCTTACTGTTTTCTTTCCCCAACAACCTATCCGTCCACCCACCCATCCGCTCTCCTTTCCTTCTATCAGTTTCACACTCTACAGGCCAGGGCAGCCTCAAACTGACAATTCCGTCACCCCTAGCTTCTCCGATGCTGTGATTACAGTTGTGTACCAAAACACCCAGCTTGAATTTTAGATTCTCCCTGTGGGACCATGCTGTGTGGGACTTTTATGCTCCTTCGCACCTGGCTCATTTGAATTGTTATAGTGTCTTCCAGGCTCATTCATGCGTTGCAAGCGTAAGCTCCTTCTGTTTTAGGGCAGAGTAGTATTGCATTATAATTATACCATATTTCATTTACGTAGCAATTAGTAGACATTTACATTGATTACCTATCCTGGCTGCTCTGGGCAATGGTACAATGAATGTGGCTAAGCACATCTCTTTGACACACTGATTTGTGCACTTTTGTACATGTATTTAGGAGTGCTACTGCTAGATTATATGGTAGCTCTACTTTTAAGTTTGTGTAAGAAACAGTCATATTTTTTCAAATGACTGTACTAACGGGAGCTACTCTCTCTGGCAAACCTAGGGAAGGGTGGGAAGAGACACAGATCAGATAGAAAAATCCAAGCCCCAGTCTCTAATGGGGAGCAGGTTTTAAGTAGATAGCCTGCTGTTTATTCTAATAGCATTAAGGGAAATCTTAAAATCCGTTGGTACAGGGCCTGTTCACTTCTCTCTTGGACAGATGTGGACACATAATTGTCAGGAGTTATGTTAGTAAAATCCATCTGACAACTGGATGCTATTTAGACTCACTTGGAGAGACTGGCCTCTGACCATGTCTGTGAGGAGATTATTTCAATTAGGTTGAGATGGGAAGACCTGACTTCTGTGGGTGGGAATCCTGGATTGAATCAAAGGGGGAAAATGAGCTGAGCAGGAGCATTCATTTCTCTTCTTTCTGAATACGGGGAAAAAGCTGTTTCCGGCTTCAACTGCCCTGACTTCTCTGTCATACTGGACTGAACCTCCAAAATAAATGGTGAGCCAAAATAAATTCTTCCTTTCTCAAGCTGCTTTTGTCAGGGTATTTTATCACAGCAACCAGTTTTTTGTTTTTAGGTTAGAGTCCATGGCTCCAGGGACACTCTTTGCCTTACAGTTCCTGAGAAACCAAGGCACTTTCTCAGGCAGTGAAATGCTCGGACCACTTTGAGTTTCTATGTCTATTCCCTTAGAAGACAAGAAAGCAGGGAAGCTTGACAAGAAAACTGGTCATAGACATTAATATTGTATGCTGCGCACAGCTTGCAAATGTCACTGTATCCTAGCAATACAACTATATTGATCCTGGTATTTGCCACTATATTTTATTTCTGATAAGGGTATAAAGACCTGATTGCCTAGGTCTTGCTGTGATCCCTATAGACTGAGTATGGTTTAATTTTTCACAAGTCTTATCAGGTAAACCTTGGCCCAGCAAGTAACCACAGGAACGTACAGTGAGGGATTTTATAAACTGACATTTCTTCATTGTTTTCATCTGTTTAAGACCATACTGAATTTTTCTGTTGTGGTATTTAATATGTAAGCTACAGCTATGCATAAAGTATGGTTTTAAAATGAAGATTACACTTATTTTTCTATGTTTGTGTGAGGCCTGTGTGTGTCGTGGTGCATGCTGTGTGTGTGTGAAGTAGCATGGTTCAGAAGACAAGTATCAAGAAGACCTTTTATCTTTCCACTAGGAGGGTTCTAGGGATTGGGCTCAGGTCATCAGATGTGGCACTTAGTTCTTTTACTCACTGGCCCCAGGCCAAGTTTTTGGATGAGAAGGCAATGCAGGGAAGAGAGCAAAGGGAAGCCAGCAAATTAGCTCAGCCTCACTGAAAGCAATGACCCCAGTTCCAGTCAGGTGTCCCAGTGTGGGCTCTGCCTCGGGACACACTTCCCACATACTTTAGTATGATATCAAAATGCAGAAACCTCTGATTATTGAACAGTAGGGAATACACACAGAAGTGGGGACTGAGGCAAATAAATAGCTGAGAGGGGTGCAGAAAAGCTGAAGATACTTAGGAGGGAACAGGCATTATAGCAGGCTGTGCACAGAGGGACACTGTGTTCTCAAGACCTTGGAATTATGAAAGACTAAACAATGTCTGAGAGTCACAGCAAGGCCAGAGACTACCTTGCTCTGGTTCTGAATTCGGATTAAGTATCTGAGCACAGCGGGATGTCTTTCTGGTTCCCCCCACCATTCAGTTTTTAGGATCCCAGCCCTATTTCTTTCCAGTTTTCCTGGCTGGTCAGAGACAGTAAATGCCAAGCTGGTTTGTTGCCAAGTCTACTGAGCCTACTGTCCTGTCTTTGATAAGCAAGAGGAAAGGGAGACTGTTTCCTGCACCTACCCCACTGTTGCCCCAGTGTGCTGCGGGGAACAAGGAGGGTTGTGAATCCAGAAAGAGCTCTTCTTGCCCAATCTCTGGAGTAGGCGGCATGTGATTACATCATGGCACCCTAACACCAGCCAGGCAGACACAGACCCAGAAATGTTTTGTTTAGTAGCATCAGGTTTATTTTATAGGAATGCAGAACTTACGGCTTTTCAAAAGGCACTTGTGAGGCACAGAAGTAAAGGCAGCCACAGCTAAAGGTGGACTCTTGCTCCAGCTCCCAGGGCCACATGAGATGGAGACATCAGAGGTTACTCTCTAAGGTAATCTTAAAGCCTGGCGTTCGGAGTTGAGGGTGCAGGGCCCATCCACTTCTCTCCTAGATAGAGAAAAAATGATTTACATGGTTATAAGATAGCGTAGCAGTGGGAGATGGTCCTAAGGAGATCCAGAACTTTCTAGGACTTGCTTAGCTTCAAGATCTAGAAGCTTTCCTTCTTCCCTATGGGGAGACTTCCGAACTCATTTCTACCTTGATCAGCACCAACTAAATGTAAGGCTTCCTTGTTAGAAATACCAGAAACTTTTATCGTTGCTGTTATGGTCATGTGACATAACGGGTCAGTGTTGAGGTGGGGTCAAAAGGTCAAGTGAATGAAAACCTGAACTTACCTAGCAGGTAAGCTAGCAACTCCATGTGGTCAGATCCAAATAACATGTAGGTTTTACCATCCACGTGGGCAACCGTGGTGGGCAGCCCAAAGGCCTAGAGAAAACAGAGTATAAGGACTTTCACAGGACTGAGGTACACAGAGCAAAGCAAATAAAATATCGCTAAGAGACTCCACCTCAGGCATCTTCTCAGCTCTACCTATGTGGCACATAGATCCTTACTTTTCAAAACGACCGTCCTTTCCTTCCTGGACTAGGCTTAGGAGGGGGAAATGGAGTCATTGAGGTGCTTGGGAAAGCTGAGGAGGCGTCATGACGGGAAGAGGGCAGCTAACAGCCATGACCACGGACAGCCACGGCGACATTACTTCTGTCTTTAGACAGGGACCCGGACTATTCATGTAGTTGCTTACCCCATATTTGCAGGCTGCCTCGGTGGTCTCCCTGAGCTTGTTCTTCACCTGATCTGTGGTGATGCTCTCCAGAAAGTGTTGGGCTTGCGCTGTGGACATTCCGGCCTTCTCTGCTGCCTGGGGAGACAAGGAAGAACATGTGGCGGAGACTGCATGGTGGGGGTGGAAGGAAACCCTATTCTTTTCCTTCTCTGTTCTCTCACGTCTTCCTGGAAAGACCTTTGCCCAACTGCAAGGGACAGGTTATCAGGCCTAGTCAAGACAGACTGTCTCCTTTTCCCAAAGTCTGGAGATAAGTGGAAAAGGCAGAGGACACAAAGAAGTCACAGTCACAGAAACCACACCAGAGGGCATCGCAGAGGCCAGGCCAGCTACCCTTGTATTTCACAAAGGGGACACAGCACACAACAGCCATTAATTACTTGTTCAGAGGCACAGAGTTTGTCAATAGCAGCAGTAAACGCCAGATCCCTACAACTTAAGCACTGAGTGCTTCTTTTCCTTGTACCTTATAATTCCTAACAGTCTCAGGGTAGGTTCTGAGTCCTGTAGAACTCCCTGAAGATTTTTGGAACGGAGTCATGGCTACAGCTACCTGCTTGGCGTCCAGACAACAAGAGGGCTTCTGATTAGGATGCACGTTAAAGTTTAGAATTAGTGGCATTTCAACCTGAAATCGCCTGAGTCCCAGTGTGAAGGCTATTCCCTAGTTGATGACATCGGCCTTTCTGGAGGGTGACACTTGGCACTCATAGCTACGTCCAGTGTATAGCCCAGGTTGAGGAGGTACAACTTGACCTCCTATGAGTCACCGTTGCTAATAGTTAACTGAGAGTTGTTGAGAAACAGGGGAAATGGGTAAGGCACTAAATTAAAAAGATTTGCTAAATATTAAGTAAAACCCGGCTAAACACACATAACACACACATGTATATGCCTTTAGAAACTAGATGTAGACACTAGAGGAAAATGTAGCCATTCTTTGCATATCTAGCTTAGGAGTGATTTGGCGTCTTACATATTAAGAGAATATGTGTCAAATATCATTTGTATGCAAGAGGAAAAGAACATTTTCAGTTTCTTGACTTCATTCCAAAGAGCATCCGCGTTGGAAAGCCCCACCCTGTCTGGCACGCACTCCATGTTTTGAGTGCTCTTCATTTACTTCCCAGCATCTGTTTAATTCTCACTTGTCAGTTATCTTTTCTGGGTAAAGTCTCCCGCTTTGTAATGGGCATACATTAGTGAAGCTCGTGTTGGGAATTCCTGCAGGACTGAGGTCAGAGGGCTGCATCCTTTCCTATCTAGGGCCCCCACATGGTCCTCCCTCTCCCACACTGACTTTCTTCACTATTTTACATCAAACTCATTTTAGTCATATGCTATCCACAGTAGATGCTTTGTTGTTGTGGCTGGGGGTCAAATTCTGGGACTCAAGCAGATTACGCATGGACTGTGCTTAACTCTACCACTGAGCTACAACCGTAGCCCACAGAACATTCTCCGAAGAACCCTCTTCATTCCAACTTTATAGTAACCTGTCCTCTCAGACACTAACATTCTTTCTAAGTTGTTAAGAGCCTTTTTTTGTTCTCAGATTCCCTGCGACAATAGTAGGGAATAGACCAGTCCAGACACTCACAGCCAGAATGTTCTGGGGTTCCGTGATGTCTTCATCCTAAGGAGAAGAGAACATTTAGCCAGAAGGAAATAGCAATGAGACAGGTAGGACGCAGGATCCTCTCTCTGGAAGTTGCCCTTGGCAAGGTCAGAAGGTCATCTAGCTCCCTGTGCCCTCCCTCTAGGAACTAGAGTTTAGCCCTTACTCGAGACCAAATTCGCATCCATAGCTCTCTGGACACCTTCTCCAGCATCTCTGGTTGCTCCATGCTCACAGCGGTGAGGAAGCGCATGGAACTCACACTCCCTGTGGGGCAGAGGCACACGGAGCTCAGATTCCTAGTCCGTGAGTCCTGACGAGGACCTGCTCACCCTCACTTCAGACACGCCCCCAAGCTCGGTCACCTGCAGTCTTCAATCCAATCCCAGTTTCTCATAAATGGATTTCCTCTACTCTGTCACTGATTCTGCCCACCCCTCATTTTTGTCCAGCTGATGCTAGGTTCCCCATACAAGCATGCTTTCTTCTTGATATCTGAAGAAAGCCCCTGCTGGTCTGTTCTCTACTAGATTCCCCTATGTTTCTGACCCTCCTCACTTTATTTATTCATTCATTCGTTTGTTTGTTTGTTTGTTTATATTTCCTCCAAAACTGTAGTTATAGATGATTGTGACCCACCATGTGGTTGTTGGGATTTGAACTCAGGACCTCTGGAAGAACAGCCAGGGCTCTTAACTGCTGAGCCGTCTCTCCAGCTTCCTTCTCACCTTTCTTCACGTGATCACCAAAGAAATTCTTGGGTATGTGGATGGGAACCTGGAAGAACGGCTTCAGGAGAGGAATCTCTTTGAACATGTACTGGCCTTTTCGGGGAACCATAGCTGGTGGTTGGTTTCCTGGCGGTGGAGAGTTAAGACAACAGGTGAGATCGGACACGAGGGTCTCAGGCTTGGGGAGGCCCTCCGGTAGAAAGCAAACTACTAGCTTTGTCTGAGGTCTGCGTACTCAGTGCAGGACAGGCCCCTCAGGCCACAGAAAGCAACCCTCCTTGCCCAGCAAGGGGGGGGGTGCTCTTCGTGCTTACCGCTGTCTTTCATGATCCCAGCGAGTAAAGAGGGCCGCAACTGCAGCTTGATATTCCAGAGGTGTTGGTATCTGCATAGGACCTACAAATGCACAGATAAGAAGGGGAGCCCGTGTGGCATTTGAGGACAGATGGCTTAAGTGGCCTACAGGGCTGTCTCCTGGCTCTAAGTGCTGGGCGGGGATGGCTACTCCACACTGAACTGCTTGGTTTATTAGGATCAAACTCTCAGCTCTTTGAAATGGATAGCAGAATACTTACTCCAGTGTATGATTTTCATCCTGTAGAGCATCCTACTGCCCCTGATCCCCCTCCCCGAACTTGACCTAGCTTCACTGGAGACGCTCCTGTTCTTTCTAGGGTCTGTGGAAAGAGAATATTTGATCTTAGGATCAGGATCCTACTTGGAGAAGTCACGGTGCGTTTAAAGACACAGAGTGAACTTCAACCTGGGTACAGTCTGAACTCTGTTCTAACCCTGAGGGCTTCGCCAGGAATTTCTGCAGCCCGATGGCCGACTGCGCACTCGCCTCGCAGGCCACAGCCCAGGTGCCTCCCCTGTGTCACCTCAAATCCCAGCCAGGAGTACGGGGACAGCACATCGTAGAACAGTTCCAGGATGCGTGGCGCCGGCCCCATTCTATAGAAGAGAGAGAGAAAGCGACTGTGAAGCTGGGGGCTGCTGAAGCACTTCAGGCAGGAGCAAGCAGCCAATCGCAGCCCTCAAATTGCAGGCGGGTCCGCTAAGGGCCCTAGTGCGCAGCCTCCAGGAGAGACCCCGCCCCTCGGGGCGGGTGCAGGGGGTGTAGCCCGATAGAAGGGAAAGAGAAGAGCGATGAGGAAGGCAAAGCCTGAGATTAAGGTGAAGGTCAGGCAGAGAGAAAGCTCTCCAGTGTGTGCAGTCAATCTAGATCGCCCTGGAACTTTATCCCTCAAGCAAGAAGGCATTGCACAAGGATCTGAATTTGCAGTTGGAGGACGTTTAAAGACCGGCAGTGTGGAAATTCCAAATGATATCTTTTATTGTATTCATTTTCTCAGAGATTAGAACAATGTTTGGAATGAATTTGACACTTGACATAGTGGTCTTTCCTTATTTCCATTCTATACATTATAACACACCCAGGAGATGCCTGAAATTGTAGATGACATCAAACTCTACATACTATGTTTTTTTCCCATACCTAGATATCCTTGAATTATAACTTATGAATGAGGCACATTAGTGATGAATGCTGGTAGAACCGTAACATACCATACTAAAAATTTATGACTTATTATGATAAAAGTGTTGCTTGAACATAAGTATTTCATTAGTACAGCACTTGATCTGATAACAAAGGTGGTCACAGAAATGCAGGTGGGTAGTGTATACAGTGTGGACACACTGAACAAAAGGATGACTTACATCCCAAGAGGGAAGGCACAGGACTACATCTGCTACTACTATTATTCATTTATTTAGTTTTTTTTTTTTTTTTGAGATGGGGTCTCAATATGTAGCTTTGTATGTCCTGGAACCACGTACTATTGTTATTAGTTATTATTAAAAGTTTGGGTACTATAGTGATATGAGGGAAACAACAAAAATATTCCATTTTTGTCTGTGGAGGTGGGCTGGTGGGTCAATGGTGCAACTGTGTTGACCTGAGTTTCGATCTTCAGAGTACACAGGATGCCTTGTTTAGTAGCATTCATCTGTAATCCCAGTGTTCCTACTGTGAGACAGGAGGAAGAGAAGGACTCCTTGGAAGCTCCCTGGCCACCTATCTTGGCATACATACTGCTGTATATCACAGACCCTTGTTTAAACAAGGTGGACAACAAGGATAAACCTCCTCATGTGGGGTGCCCACATTGCCATAGTCAAACACACGCACCTATCACACACGCACAGATTAAAAAGATATTTACTTTTATTTTCTTACATCATTATATTGCTGAGAGTTAATACCTAGTGTTAAAAGAAAGCTTCCTACAACTTAGAGCACTTTTGAGAAAAGGGCACTCCAGACAGTGTGTGGCATCGGGAGAGGAACAGGGAATGCCACTCTGCAATGTGGGCAGTCAATATTTACAGACAGAAAAGGTGGTTTAGGCTCAGAAATAGCTGGCCATGGTGAGGAGTTGCTGGTACTAGGCCATGATCATCTGATGGTGGACTAAAGTTAGGATTCATTAAACTTAGATGCTTAGAATGGGATGAAGCTCAGCTGCTTGTTGGAAAACTCAGGTTCCTAAATTGCCTGCTTATTTCTTTAATAAATGACACTGCAGTTCTTTTGATAGAAACTTGAGGTATGGAGACAACCTTCAGCTACTGGAGACACTAGCTATGTACTTACTCAGTTGAACCCTAGACGCTGCTGGCAGCTGTCGAAACAGAGCGTTAAACAAAATCATATAAGGTAGCCCAAGGACCCCCAGGAGAACTAAACATAATAATAATTGCTAGACATTGGAGGATGGAAAGTTTGGTGTTTATACCTGAAATTTTTATCTTCTTACATAACTCAGAGACAATGCTTCTACTTGAAACCTCAATAAACAGAGCCATAAATGAATCCCCAAAAAGCTTAAAAAAACTGCCTTTTCAATCTAGCAAAAGGTTCATCATTCAATGAATGATATTAGCATGAGAGGTTTTAGTAAAATGTAGTTGGATACATATACCGCAGTTAAACTGGGAGCATCAAATACTTAACTGTTTAAGACAAAGGAGTGAAGTAGCTGAGACCGTTACAAACACTTGATAGATATCTGGGCTGGCAGACAGCGTGGGCCATTGTAATATCAAATTAAAAAAAAAACCTTAAAAGACAGAAATACTCAGCTTATGCCTGGCAAAATCAAGTGGGTGGAAAAAATGAGTAAATCTGTGTTTATTTTCATATTCAAAAGTTGATTTTAGCTCTGATAAAAGCCATCCAGAAAAGGCTATGGCAAGTGAATTTTCTGGAGATAGACCACCATTTTGCATGTCTAGGACAGGTGCACTCTGGAGAGATATGGCCCCAGAGACTTAGTCTTGGTTCTTGCTTCTGATATGCCTTTCCTGCCACTATTATATAAGCTAATGATTCCCGAGCATCCGTTCACCCTGTTGGACAATGTTCCTACAGATCAATATGAAGATGTACTTTCATATAATAATGCTGTTTAGATATATTAATGATTATACAGAACTCTTGATTTGATTCATATAGTTTTAGGAAGAAAGTTTAAGGAGACAGTTTTAGTCATTTTGCCAGAAAGATGTGATAAAGTTAAAATCAAAAATAGAATGTGCCCCCTCCTCATAGAATAGTAAGTGAAGGCTGCATGATAAGGAATACAATCAGATTTCATAAATTGCACTAAGAAGAGAAAGGCTTGGGACAGATTTGTGATTAAGGAAAACATTCATTCTAGGCCAGGTCCAAGGATAAAGCCACAGGTGTGCACCATGATAAAGCAGACCATGTGAAAATGTTTTCAACTTACAATGAGCTTATGGAAATAACCACTGCTTTCCACATACTACTGACACCCTTCTGAAACTCCCCTTTTGTGTAACATTTTATCTATGAGGTAATTTCATAATAAAACCTTTTGTCTAAGAAAATATAAAAAGACTGAGAATAAAATAACGTGTGGCTGTTGGTGCTCTGCTCCACCCACCAAATGTTTATATGTGTCTGTCGCCTATATGTATGTACATCCATATGTATGTAGATATATATGTATCTGTATAAGTATGAATGTTACTTGTGAAATTGATGAAATAGGTGTTCAGGCCCAGCTGAGTGAGCTGGCGCATGACTATCTCTTTATCCTGTTTTTTTTCCTTTTTGGCTCACAAAGAGTTAAATTAAAGTGTATAGAGCCCAAGTAACTAAGTTTCTTTTCTTTTCTTTTCTTTTCTTTTCTTTTCTTTTCTTTTCTTTTCTTTTCTTTTTTAGTTTTGTTGCTGTTTTATTGTAATTACTTGGGAACAAAATAGCATTTACAATATCAAGTCGTCTATTCTGTAACCATCTTTCAACCACCAATAGAACAATGAAATTTTGTAATTTTTTATTGGATATATTCTATATTTACAATTCATTTCCCTTTTTCTGGTTCCCCACCCCCCAACTAAGTTTATTTTCTTAATCCCCTGTTGCTATCAGTGGATATTTATTGCCAGAAATCATCAGCTTTGGCTTTAGGAGAGCAAAGACAGTTAATTGCCAAAAGTCAATCAGTTTCTGGCCTCAGTAAGAGTTAAATTACCAGCAGCCAACAGCTTTTGGAACCAGAATAGCAAGAAATAATTAAATTGCCAGAAGCCATCAGCTTCTGGTCCTCAAACAGTAAGAGAGAGTTAAAGACCAGAGGTCATCAGACTTTGGCCTTGTCTGAGGTTATGTCCCTCCTCAGTACCTGACCCTGTCAAGGCTGGACTCCAGCAGCTGTCCTAGTGTTGAATGAACTTAAGATCAACATATTAAACTAAGTGAAAAGAATAAAATGTTCATAGAAATGGACATTAGGTGGCTCTCAAATATATATTAAAAACTGGTTTATACATACTTACAAAAATTCCCAGTTAAAGCTATACTGCAATATGTTTTGCTTGAATAACTGGCAAAGACCAAGGTGTTTGATGACTCATAGTTGGCATGCTTTCATAAAAAGGTCATTTTCTTATGTGAAAACAGGGAGTGTAGTTTGGTAAGTTTGTGTTGAGGGCTATGTAGTACCATCTCTCTGATTTACAAATGCACAAGTCATTTGATTTCTGGTCTTTTGAGAATTTATAATATAAATGACCCTGCCCATGTGACACAAGGTTATTTATGTGAGCATGACTTTAATCCCCACACTGGGGAGGCAGAGGCAGGTATTCAAGTTCAGCCTGTTCTACTGAGTTCCAAGACAGCCAGGGCTACAGAGAGAAACCCTATTTCTAAAAACAAAACAAAAAGCTTTCTTTTTATATCTGTGTATACCCCTGGAATGTGTGCCCCTGAAGGGCAGAAGACACGTGGCATGAGTTACAGGTGTTTGTGAGCTGCTTGGTGTGGGTGCTGGGAACTAAGTCTGGGTCCACTAGAAGAGCAGCAAGTGCTCTTAACTGCTGAGCTACCTCTCTGGACGGCATTGTTTGTATTGGATATTTTATTTACATTTCAAATGTTTTCCCCTTTCCAGGTCTCCCCTTAAGAAGCCTCTTATCCCACCCCCTGACTCTATGAGGGTGCTCCCCCACCCAGCCACTTCCATCTTCCTCTCCTGGCATTCCCCTACAGTGGGACATCGAACCCCCTCAGGCACAAGGGCTTCTCCTCCCACTGATGACCCTGCCCATGTGACACAAGGTTATTTATGTGAGCATGACTTTAATCCCCACACTGGGGAGGCAGAGGCAGGTATTCAAGTTCAGCCTGTTCTACTGAGTTCCAAGACAGCCAGGGCTACAGAGAGAAACCCTATTTCTATAAACAAAACAAAAAGCTTTCTTTTTATATCTGTGTATACCCCTGGAATGTGTGCCCCTGAAAGCCAGAAGACACGTGGCATGAGTTACAGGTGTTTGTGAGCTGCTTGGTGTGGGTCATCCTCTGCCACATATGCGGCCAGTGCCATGGTCCCACCATGTGAACTCTTTGGTTGCTGGCCCAGTCCCCGGGAGCTCCGGTGGTCTTCTATATGTTTATGAGGCATGATGCAAGTACAGATGTATGTATAAGGTATGCAATGATCACACCAAGTTAATTAACACATTTACTCCTTCATTTACCTCAGTTTTGTTTCTTTTACTTATGTGAAAAATTGAATTTCTATATCACTTTGAGTAGAAAGAACATTTAAATGATATTAATTTTTCCAGTCTTTGAACAAGAGCCTATTTTATTCATTTGTGTCTCCAGTTTCTTTTGATAGTGTTCGTATGGGTTCACTAATGAGTAATCTTTCACCTCCTTTTAAACCAAAGTAACTAATAATACCTAAAGTTTTTCTTTGCTCTTGTTATTATCACTTGTTTAACAATTTTTAAGAGTTCATTATCAAATGAATAAAACCAATATACAGTTTTTGGTTTATTTTGTATCTTTCATCATTTCAGAATTTGTATATTAATTCTAGGTTGAGGATGTGACTATAGTCTTTTTTCCCCTTTTTATATAAGAATATGCCATTAACAAACAGAAATAATTCCATTTCTTTTTTATTTTCTTCTTTTTAAAAATTATTTATTCTATGTATATGAATGTTTTGTTTGCATGTGTAGCTGCACACCAGAAGAGGAAATCAGATCCTTTATAGTTCTAGACAGTTGTGAGCCGATATGTGGGTGCCGGGAATTGAACTCTGGACCTCTGGAAGAACAGCCGGTGTTCTTAACTACTGAACCATCTCTCCACCTCCCTATTTCTTCATTTCTGTTTTGGATAACTATTTATTTCTCTTGGTTAATTGCTCTGGCTAAGATTTCTAATTCTATGTTGAAAACAAATGTGGGCATCCTTGTTTTGCAGGATTTTAGAAGAGTCGTCAGTATTTTACCCTTTAGTATGATGTTATCCGTGAATTTTTAAATATATGCCCCCCCATTGTTTGGTATATTCTTTCTATACTTAAGTTATACAGAGTTTTTATCTTGGAAGATGTTCAGGTATATGCTAATTATGCATTTCTCTCTGCCAAGACCACTGATTATATTTTGAGGTTAGGTGGGGCTGCTGAGTAAGTTTGGCTTTGATTGAACAGGAATGTAAACTGTATTTCCTAGGTGGTTGAAGATGCTGTTCAGAATCTATGAGATGTATGTAGTCCATCGCTGTAGACTGGGTCCTAATACTGAGTGATGTTTGTTAGGTTGCTTTTTGGTCACTTGTGATTCGCCAGATTGAAGATAATGCTCTACAGACATTATAGCTGTGGTTTTTCCTCTGTCCAGCAAAGGAGAGACCTCAGGCTAGACTCTAGAGCTAGACACAGTCAGTGTATGTACACTAGGGATGTATAGAGCCAGATTCTATGGCCTAAAGACAGATAGGGAATATAAACATATCTCTCCTATGAGGTTATTTATTGCAGCACTTTTGTAAAAGCAATATACTGTGTACTGAGAAAATGCTCATTACTATAGTTTAAATTTAATGATTAATGTTTAAAATATTTTGGAAATTTGAAAATAGTTTAGAAGCTCTTGTTAAAGATTTTTGTAAAAAAAAAATTGTGTGTCTGAATGTTTGCTGGCATATATGTACACCTAATGCCCTAGGAGACCAGAAGAAGGCATTGGGCCCTCTGGAGCTATGAATGGCTATGAGCTGTCATGTGGATTCTGAGGACTGAATCCAGGTTCCCTTCAAGAGCAGCAAATGCTCTTAGCCACCGAGCTATCTCTCCAGCTCCAGGAAGATCTTCTTATATAGATTTTAGATTAAGCCACATAAACAAACCTGATAAATTAATCTGTGAAAATGTCAAAATATCAAAGCTATATATTCCCATCTTTAAGTATTGATAGACTCTGTGTGAAGAGACACATGCACATAAGTGCTGCTATAGCCTCGAACTGGTTGCATAGCCCAGACTTGCCTTGGACTCCTGATCCTTCTGCCTCAACCTGTCAAGCACTGGATTTCCGGGTATGCAGCATAAGGCCCATGCGGCATAAAAGGCCCAGCTGCAGATGCTTTTATCCTCTCTTGCCATCTGGAATTGCTCAGGAACATGGAGACATCAGTAGCTACACTCAGGGACTGGCAGGTTTATAAGTCATCCCTGCAATTATATGCTTCTTCATGCTGCTGAGAGAAGGTAGCAAACCGAAAAGGTCATTTGTCTTTTTAGGAGTGATACTATCTAACAGAGTAGGAGAGAGCCTTTGCTGGGCATGATACTTAGTACTGGTGTACTCTGAAAAAAAAAATGCGAGCATGCAATACACTCAGAAAGACAAGTGGGGAGGAAGGAATCAGGGAGGAGTGGCCCGTTAGCAAAAAAACACTGATGTAGGAAGAAAGAAAAATGAATAAAGGAAGCTCATCCTTAGGAACTTACACATAGCACAGGGAGCTAGAAGACAGTTATCACTTAATGTGACATAGCACAGCTTGCATATTTTACTTATTTAAGGAAAATTCCACTTAGGAAAGCTATACAGCAACATGTGTGAAACAGCATTAAGAGGTAATGTTTGCCAAGATTCAACTGAGTATTTACATCACAGTTCTTGAAGCCTGACATTTTCCTAGGGACTCAGCGAGGGTGCCACAGTATCCCATGTGCTGGCTTTCTCGCTTCGCAGCCGCACCAGAATGTGAGGCAGTGAGCTGATGTTGGTACAGTTCTCTACAGTCAAAGACGGAAACTGGCAATGGAGCGTACAATGGATATTATTAATAACATGCTTCCCCATTTCAGAGCTTATTAGGACAAATCAGTGACGTAGCGCTGAGCTGAGAATAGCAAGTGCATGCTGGCATGCCTTTGTAAACATGTATTTACATGGACAAAACGTAGCTGTATTAGGGATCATGCACAATTTTCTTAATTTCTTAGACGTTTTAAAAAAAATAAGGCATGAGTAATCCATTCCTTTCTTTTTTTCTGTTCTTTCCCCCTCCTTTACCTTCCTTCCTTTTCTCTCTTCTTCCAATCCTGCCCCTCCTCTTTTTGGTTTTTCAAGACAGGGTTTCTCTGTGTAGCCCTGTCTGTCCTGGAACTCACTCTGGACCAGGCTGGCCTCAAACTCAGAAATCAGCCTGCCTCTGCCTCCCAAGTGCCATGATTAAAGGCATGCACCACCACTGCCCAGTTCCCTTTTCTCTTTTGTTAAACATCTTCATTACATAACAGCCGTCATATAGTAAGCTACACACATATAAAGAATGTGTCTTCTAAGTTTCAGCATGTATGTACGTCCATGAAACTCATTGCTACCATGACAGTGAACACTTGCATCTTCTCCCAAGTTCTCTGGTGATTTTTGCAATCATGTCCCCTACTCCTTCTATCCTACCAGTCTGCTTTTTTTTATGGTAGATTACTCTGCAGATATATTTCTATGTATTAAAAATCTACATGTTCCAAAATTACACTTAGAAGCCAGAGTCACTGTCTTATACTGTCACAGCCAAGCAGTAGAGTCCTGGAGTTTGAAATGGGGATTGATCTTATGATCACGGTGGTCTCTGGAAAAGAAAGGGTGTGATTGAAGGCAAAGGAAGGGGAAGGGAATCTAGAGTGAGGGAAGGAAGGGGAGGGGAATCTGGAGTAAGGGAAGGAAGGGGAGGGGCATCTGGAGTGATGGGAGGAAGGGGAGGGGAATCTGGAGTGAGGGAAGGAAGGGGAGGGGAAGAAGGGAGAAAGGAGGACAGGAAAGGAATCTAGCTGAGTAGAACTTGACAGTGAACTGGAGCCTTTGTATTCTAGGCTAGTGTTCTATCACTGAGCTACATCCCAAGTGCTATGTGATATCGTATCAAAAGCCCCAGCTATACCTTCAATGTACCTGGGATGGCTAGCCCTTCTGGTTTCTGCAGAATCTGGATGCGCTGACTGAGATTACACAACCCTTGGTGAATCAGTCACACTGTATGGGCTGACTTGCATAGGAGACATGACCTTGTTGGAGGTAATTCTTTAGCTGAAGACTGAAAGCTAAGAGCTGGCAGCATCCTGCTGGCTCTGGCTTATGTTTGGAAGGAACATGTACAGAATCTCAATGTTTCTCACTTACTAATCCTATTTATTCTGTCCTAATGAGTTCTTTGCATATAATACTAGGGAAGCAAAGTGCAGCTGTACAGTTTGGAACTTAAGTCTCCAGGATCATAAGCTAAATAAATAGGGTTTTTTTTGTTCCCATTAGGATTTTGTTGCCCCAGCTACTTTGTTGAGATAATAAAAAAATCTAATTAATAAATATGAGATGACAGATGGAAATTTTTTTTAGAAACCCTTCAAGAACTTGAGAGGGCATTAAGAATAACCTGTGAATAAAAGTTAGATTCATCTGTTAATAAATACCTTCATTCATCCCTCTAGTGCTGACTTTCTCTGCCTCCACATTAGAAACATAGGATGAAATAATTCTTTGTTGCAGCAGGCTTGCAGCAATTCTTTGTTGTGTTTGTTGCAGGACATTTTGTAGCATGTCTGGTCTGTACTCATTAAAATGTATTGCGAGAAATATTTTAAAAATGTGCCTGCCAACTCTCTGAGGTGCTGGACTATGCCCCTGCGCTCCTGCTGGCATTGGAGTGTTCTTGCCAAGCTACTCTCCCCAGCTAGCCCTTGCTGGGCTCGATTGCTGCATTTCCGGCTCTCGCTTTTTGTTTGTTCCTGGAGCCGCTAATTCTTCCTCAGCCATAAACCCATGTAGTCAGCAATCCCACATTCTAGTAACTAAATGGAACGGCCAATCTCGCGGTTGCATAACACGATACCCAGGAACCTGGGAGAATCATGACTCTTAAAGCTTAATGATTAACCAATCAGATTTATACATCAATAAAATCACAACTTACAAGATGCCAATATAACAATTTCAGAGCCAATTGATAATGATAAAAGCTTTATCCCAATATTTTTAACCTTGTGAAGTCATAGCTACTTGTGGCTGGAAAACGCCAGGTTGGTACCCGTCAGCAGCCATTTTGGTCCCTCCTCCCACTTCGAGACACTCCTCTCTTCCACTCTTAGCTCTGCCTCCCTTTTCCACGTCCAATCACAGGCCTCCCATTGCCCTAATGTGATCAGATAGGGAAAATCCTGCAACAAAAATGCGCCTAGCAACTCTCTCAATCCTATTCATATTAATCAAATGTTACGATAAATGAGAGCAGGCTACATATTATTTCTCTTATGAGAAGTTGTAAGAAAACACGGAGCACAGGGCCACCAACAAAGCTCAGTGGCTAAAGACTAAACTTAAGACCCACAAGTTTCATTTTTGAAAATGAAAGAGTGAACCAACTCCTGTAAATTGACCTCTGACATACATGTTCTCAGATGCATATGCCACTCCCTCTCTCAATAAGTCAGTGATGTAAAAGAAAAAGAAAATATGGGCTGACTTGCATAGGAGACATGTCAGTGAGAGGGACTGGCTGAAAACTGACACAAAGACAATCTTTCTGTGATAGAGTTGCCGCATATCCCTAGGCAGGGTTAAGATCGCCATGGTGGGGTTATTGACTCTTTTCCAACTCATTTACCGTTCTTAGTGCTTGGAGATGCAAGCACTCAGTCAATCTTTTTGAAGTGGTACTCAAAAGGTAACTTCAGTAAGTCTGAAGTGTTCATGAGTGCATGTGTGTGCATGTCCTGAGAATAATGATGAAAAGGAAAAATAGATAAACCTTCTTAGTGGAGGTGACCTTAAGTGAAGACTTGAAGGCTTGCTAGGAAATAAGTGATGCCCATTTTCATTCCTCAATGGTTCTATTCTAGGGCGCCATAGACCAGGATGTTTATAAAAATCACAGTTTATTTTAATGACTCCAATTCAGATGTCAGAGTTCAGGGTACCAGTGGATGTGGTGCCTGGTGAAGACCCACTTTCTGGTTCACAGGCAGTCATCTCTGTGACAGGATTTTCTTCTATTGATACTAAAAATCTAAAAGTACAGGGCTTAGACCCAGTCCTTCTATTACTGTTTTTACAAACTGATCTGAGATCATTAAGCCTGTGAGTTAAGGGCCAAATAGCAAACTCATGGACCTGAGTTAATTACCAGGGTGTTTTTTGAGCTATTTCACTTAGAAATGACCAAGAGTAGTCAAGGCTTAACAGTTTAGAGATGCTTTGGGTAGAAGGCATCAGAAATCCACAGAATATGACATTTATGAACATTTCTTTATTAAAGATCATTTGACTAGAGAACTGTCTGCTCCTGACAGCACCCCTTTTTTTTTGGATTCAAAGAAGAAACCGAGCACCAGTGGAGTTGCTCCATTGTGGCAAGGTAGCTACAAGGCAAAACTTGTCTCACTTTATCTACAGGCAAAATACTGTCCAGAAGAAGGACACACGATGCAGAAGAGTCGGCTGATAACCTCAGCCAAGACAGAGTGATCAGCTCTGCAAAATTCTGCATTACAAAGGTCTGTCAGGTGATCCCGGGGCAGATGGCTGCTCCAATGTTTTGAAGTACAGGGACTGTCCAGGTGATCAACGACCTCTAGAAACTGGCTACGTTTTGGAAACTATATTTTGAGCTTCTCATATATTCAGGTGATATTACTTGTTCTTGGATTTCTGACAGAGTTAAAGACTGGTAGTCTCATAGCCAGCCCAAAGTGTTTAGCATTGAGAAAGATAACATAGATTTGAGAGGATGATTTTCAGATGACATACAGTCTAAAGTCAGGACATGAGTCAGGTGTAGAATTATAAATCTTTTAAGTTAGGGCAGATCACAGAGGTCCTATTTAATTGACAAAAATGATGGATTGGGTGTTAGGTCTCTCTTGTACTTTATAAATTACCAATGGTAATAGTTGTGCACAATTTATTTTTTTGAAAGAATTTCTTTTTGTTTAAACAGAAAGGGTGATATGTGACAGGATTTTCCCTGTCCAATCACACTAAAATATTAGGGCAGCAGGAGGCCTGTGATTAGACAGGGAAAAGGGAGGTGGAGCTAAGAGTTGGAGAGACAGAAAGTGTCTCAGGGTCAGAGGAGAAGGTCAAGATGGAGGACAAACAGGAGGAAGAACCTGAACCAGCATAGCTTTAGATAGGCACAGGTAGTTATGATGTCATAAGGTTAGAATAATTGGGATAAAGCTTTTATCATTATTGATTGGTTCTGAAATGACTATATTGGCATCTTGTAAATTGAGATTTTATTGGTACATAAATCTTATTGGTTAATTATAATCTTCAAGAATTTTGTTTCTAGCGGATTGATGGGTGGTGTGGTGGTTAACCGTGGGGCGGATGTTGGGTGGGGCTGGCATGGCAGCGTCAGGATCTCCGGCCCAGAGAGACCACAGAGTTGCGCCCGGTTGGAGCTACAGGCTGCTGGCGGTAGCTCGGGAAGCCTGCTGATCCTTTTCTTTAATATTTCCCATAACACATCTCTTTGTGTCTTCAAGGATGCAAGGTCTCGTTAACCAGGGCATGCATCCCTTTCTGTATGGCTCCACGCTTATAACCTACTCATCACTAAAATGCTCCATCTCCTAAGACTATCTCCTAAGGTGTTAGGATTTCAACATGATTTCTCTGGGAGATAAACATGCACTCTAAAGAATGGAAAGAGGAGGTGAATATTCCCCAATCATCCAGCAGCTTGCCCTGCTTTGTCTGGAACCCCCAAAACCTGGGAGAATTTCTCTTCAGCCAAAGGATTTTGAAGGTGGGAACCAGACACAGTCAGACACTGGCCATGGGGCTGAGTTTTATGTCTCTCCTTAACTGACCTCAAGCTCACTGTGATTTTATAAACATTTCATACAAGATCAGAAATAGAATTAAGTTCTCAGACATGCTTCCTGTGTTATAGAACTTATACAAGGATGGTTAGTTATTTACTCCTGTGATGAACTGCACAACCATGACTATTTATTTTTAGTATTTAGGAAGCATGCATTGAGCTTGTTATGCTCTGAACAATTCTATATATTCTCTAAGTATTAACTAGTTTAACAACCCAGAGGTTAGGTTTTTTTTTTCATGAGCCTATGGGGGCCATTTTTCATTCAAGTACCACAGAGGGGAATGGCAGGCTGAAAGGTAACAGGTTGGCAAAGACATGGAGAATGTGATGACCCGAATCCGTTTTATTTTCAATATCATGAGGAGTCACTAGAGGGTTTTAAACTTGGGAAGAAAAGGATTTGGTTTTGCTTCGGGGAAGAAAGCCACCTTACCTAGTTTGTGAAGAATAAGTGGAAGGCAGAGCTAGATGCGGGGAGACTGGGAGGTTCTTGTGGTAGATAAATTGACGGATTATAAAAACCTTGGGTGGAAAACACAATTTCTTCTAGAAACAGCTGGAGCATGACTCAGCTGTTCTTTAGTTAAGTCTTCGGTACAGTTTGGGCTTGGGATATACTGTTCTGAGGCTGCGTATGGTTTTGCACATTTAATTGTGTGTGATAATCCTGGCTGTGGGCCTCTGAGCATATACTCCATCTGTAATATCATGCCACTCTCAGCATACTAACTGCTGAATGAAGTCTGAACTTTCAAAACTTACTTACAAATTATTAGTTTATTTTTTAAAAGTAAACTACAAAATAACATGATTCCTGTTGAAAGAAGATTACTTTCTTGCTTTTTCTAGGGTGTAGTTTCCCTCCTTGTGTTGGGAGTTTTCCATCTATTATCCTTTGTAGGACTGGATTTGAGGAAACATATTGTGTAAATATGGCTTGGTCAGGAAATATCTTTGTTTCTTCATCTATGGTAATTGAGAGTTTTGCTGGGTATAGTAGTCTGGGCTGACACTTGAGTTCACTTATGATCTGGGTGACATCTGTTCAGGATCTTCTGGCTTTTAGAGTCTCTTTTGAGAAATTGGTGTAATTCTGATAAGTCTGCATTTATATGTTACTTGGCCTTTTTCATTTATAGCTTCTAATATTTTTTCCTTATTCTGTGCATTTAATGTTTTTATTATTATGTGGTGGGAGGATTTTCATTTCGGATTCAATCTACTTCATGTTCTGTTGGCTTCTTGCACATTTGTGGTTTCTTTAGGTTAGGGAAGTTTTCTTCTATGCCTCTGTTGAAGATGTTTTCTGGTCCTTTGAGCTGCGAATCTTCACTGTCTTCTATCTCTATTATCCTTAGGTTTGGTCTTCTTATGGTGTTCTGGATTTCTTGGATGTTTTGGGTTAGGAGCTTTTGGCATTTTGCATTTTCTTTGACTGGTGTGTCAATGTTTTTATGGTATCTTCTGTCCCTGAGATTCTTTCTTCTATTTTTTGTATTCTGTTGGTCATGCTTGCATTTATGATTCCTGACCTCTTTCCTAGGTTTTCTATCTTCAGGATTGTCTCCCTTCATGATATCTTTATTGTTTCTATTTCCATTTCCATTTTTAGATCCTGGATGGTTTTATTCCTTCACCTGTTTGTGTTTTCCTGTAGTTCTTTAAGGGATTTTTCTGTTTCCTCTTTAAGGGCTTCTACCTGTTTATCTGTGTTCTCCTGTATTTTTTTAAGGGAGTTATTTATGTCCTTCTTAAAGTCCTCTATCATCATCATGAGATGTGATTTTAAATCATAGTCTTGCTTTTCTTGTGTGTTGGGGTATCCAGGGCTCACTGTGATGGGAGAACTGGGCTCTAATGATGCCAGGTAGCCTTGCTTATGTTCTTGCCCTTACCTCTTGCCATCTGGTTATCTTTGGTGTTAGCTGGTTTTGCTGTCTCTGATTGGGGCTTGTCCTTCCTGCAAGCCTGTGTGTCAGTACTCCTGGGAGACAAGATCTCTCTGGGATGATTTTGGGTATGGAACACTGTGGCACAAGGTCAGCTCTGGGTGCAGATGGAAACCAGAAGGATCCTGCCCCTGGCTGTTCCTCAGTTCCTGTGTCCTGATGGCTCTGCGAGAGTTCCTCTTGGGCCAGCAATTTGAGCAGAATGGTGGTCTTACCTGTGCTCACAGGCATGTCAGGACTCCTGGGAGGCTGGCTCTCTCTCGACAGTGTTTGGGCTGTAGCACAGGATCAGCTTGTAACACAAGATCTGCTCTGGGTGCTGTGGCACAGAATCAGCTCCAGGAGCAGATGGAAACCAGAAGGAAGCAGTATTTTTTTTTTTTTTAGCATCTTTCTTTTTGTAACCATACAATCCACTCACTGAATGTCAGTCAAAGATTTTAAGTAGACATATTCAGTTACACATTTTATAGCCATCACCTGTGATCCAGTTCTAGAATATTGTTGCCATCCCGAATGCTTACCTTGTGCTGGTTTGCACTCAGTTCCACTCTCTGCCCCGCCTCAGCAAGCTGCTCTCTGCTTTCTGTCAGTATAGCTTTGCCTTTTATGACATTGCAAGTAGATATTGTATCATATATAGTCCATTGCACCTGGCTCCTTTTGCTTAGCTGGCATGCTGTTACACTGAATCCATGTTGTAGCATGTATCAGTAATGTTTTACTTTCTATTGTCAAAAACTTTTTTGTGGATGTATGGTGTTTTACTTAATATCAATAATAGATATTGGGTTGTTTCTAGATACTGAATATTAGGAACAATGCTTCTGTGAGTATTGTACCATCCAGCCTTGGTGGGGGTCATACATTTTTATTTCTACTGAGTAGATACCTAGAAATGGAATCACTAGGTCTAGTGATATGTGTTTTAAAAAAAACCAACCAGCTTCTAAAGCAACCTTTCAGAAAGGTTTGGCACTTTGAATGAGAATGGTCCCCATAATCTCATGTGTTTAAACACTTGGGTCCCAGTGACAGGAAGTGTTGGTGAAGGATTAGGTGTGGCTTATTGGAGGAGATGAGTCAATGGGCCTTCAAAAGCCTCCCACCATCCCCCATCGTGCTTTCTCTGCTTCCTGTTTATGGTTCAAGATGTGAGCTCCCAGCTGCTGCTACACCATCTGCTTAATACCTGCCTGCCTAATCCCATGCTCCTACCATGATGGTGTCCCTCTGGAACCAAAGGTCCAAATAAGCCTTTCCTTCTGTGGGTTGTTTTGATCATGGTGTTTCATCACAGCAATAGAAAAAAAAACTAATACTCTCACCAGTATTACCTCTATTGTACTTAGTGATGGGGAAATGTGTATATGATCATAGATCCTATATATGGAATATGGCAATAGAAGCTTTGCCATTTGAGCCTGACTCTGCCGACTCTGTGCAGAACATTGGTAATGATTGTCTCAGAGGCTGTTTGCAGTTTTCAAGATTAAACTTTGCCTATACCCCGTGACTGAACTGAGTTCAGACATGTTAGAGAATGTGCCGTTCAGTTCTGTCCATAGGGAATGGGCTGTGATATTATTTTTTGTCTTTGATTGTAAAGAAAATCCAAGATAAATTTCAAGATGCTGAAGCATTTTCATTTTTGTGCTCCTTTCATGAGACAAGTGAAAAGGCCTTGACCGTGTTTTCAGCTGGCATTTGTAAGCCCTCTGGTGAACAAATCTCCATTCTTGGACCAAGATCCATGTTCTTAGGATGAAATAACATCCTGTCTGCTGATTTAGTCTATGTGCCTGCTGGATTTTTTTCTAACATAGCAGCTGGTAGCCTTTCATACACATGTCAGTGGTAGTGTGTAGGCTGCCAAGGAGCTCAGGAGCCAATTGCTCAAAGGACATTAGCCTCTGTCTGTTAATAGCTTACTTCTGATTTTAAAGGTTGCCATTCTCCTCAGCCTCTACTGCTTTTAAGATTGGTATGACCACCATGCTTTGCATTTTCTCTTTGCTGAAGACTAGAAAAGAGGATAGAGAGTTCCCTTCTCCATATTCTAAACTGAGCAGGAAGGAGAAATATCAGGGCTCTAGGTGGACATATACATGGTTGATTGAAGGCCTGCTGGGAATGTTTTTAGGGCTATGTCTACCTGTAGAGAAGGCTGATTGAAGATAAGGCTGAGGTAAGGCTTTCTCTGGATTCTCTGACATACATACTCACTGTATCCACAGAGCCTGGCTGTCCTGGAAATATAATTTGCTACAAATATAGACAAAATTATAATCCTAACTTGTGCCCCGAATGGTTGTTTTCCAGAATGCCTTTGTGAACCTCCTGACTAGGTACAATTTTCTCTTGTGGCTTTGTGTTATCTCTTCATTCTCTTATCACAGGCCTTATTATATCATAATAGACTATGTAGTCTAGTTTGGTTTCAAATTAATGCTTTGATGATGCTGGGTGAATGGTGGGATGAGAGCAGGCATATCATACCTGGCCATTTCTTTTTTTTTTAAAAGAACGTCTTTTTCTTTTTATTCTTGATCTTATGCTATTATTATTATTATTATTATTATTATTATTATATTTGGTACTTTACAGTCAGCCATTTTTAAAAATCAGTTCTTTGAGGGTTTTGTATGTTTTGATCATATTCATATCTCTCTTAACTTTTCCCCAGATCCATTACCCCTTCCTTCTTTACCTGACTTTTGTCTTTTAAAAATAAGACTTCAACACAATTCATGATGCCTAAATATTCTTGGCTGCATGGTCATTCTTCTCTTATGATTGACTTACCACTGGCTACAATACTTTCTTAAAGAAAACTGTCTCTACTTGATTGATTTCAGCCCTGAGTTTGATGATTTCTTGTCTTCTACTCAAGGCCCATACCTAAACATAGTAAAAGCAATATATAGCAAACTGGTAGCCAACATCAAACTAAAAGGAGAGAAACTTGAAGCAATCCCACTAAAATCAGGGACTAGACAAGGCTGCCCTCTTTCTCCATATCTTTTCAATATAGTACTTGAAGTTCTAGCGAAAGCAATTAGACAACATAAGGAAGTCAAAGGGATAGAAATTGGAAAGGAAGAAGTCAAACTATCACTATTTGCAGATGATATGTTAATATACTTAAGTGACCCCCAAAACTCCACCAGAGAACACCTACAGCTGATAAACAACTTCAGCAAAGTGGCTGGTTATAAAATCAACTCAA
The DNA here is from genome assembly GCA_964023405.1 of Apodemus agrarius. Taxonomy (NCBI): domain Eukaryota; kingdom Metazoa; phylum Chordata; class Mammalia; order Rodentia; family Muridae; genus Apodemus; species Apodemus agrarius. Next base: position 68,109,251 of record OZ030006.1, on the reverse strand, counting down.
GCAAATCAGTAGCCTTCCTATACTTGAAGGATAAGCAGGCTGAAAAAGAAATTAGGGAAATGACACCCTTCACAGTAGCCACAAACAATATAAAGTATCTTGGTGTAACTCTAACCAAACAAGTGAAAGGTCTGTATGACAAGAACTTCAGTTCTCTGAAGAAGGAAATCAAAGACCTCAGAAAATGGGAAAATCTTCCATGCTCGTGGATTGGCAGGATTAATATAGTAAAAATTGCCATCTTGCCAAAAGTAAGATACAGATGCAATGCAATCCCCATCAAAATCCCAACTCAGTTCTTTATAGAGTTAGAAAGAGCAATTCTCAAATTCATCTGGAATAACAAAAAACCTAGGATAGCTAAAACTATTCTCAACAGTAAAAGAACTTCTGGGGGAATTAGTATCCCGGACCTCAAGCAGTACTGCAGAGCAATAGTGTTAAAAAACAGCATGGTATTGGTACAGGGACAGGCAGGTAGATCAATAGAATAGGACTGAAGACCCAGAAATTAACCCACACACCTATGGTCACTTGATCTTTGACAAGGAGCTGAAACCATCCAGTGGAAAAAAGATAGCTTTTCAACAAATGGTGCTGGCTCAACTGCAGGTCAGCATGCAGAAGAACGCGAATTGATATATTCTTATCTCCTTGTACTAAGCTCAACTCCAAGTGGATCAAGGACCTCCACATAAAAACAGACACACTGAAACTAATAGAAAAGAAACTGGGGAAGACCCTTGAGGACATGGACACAGGGGAAAAGTTCCTGAACAGAACACCAATGGCTTATGCTCTAAGATCAAGAATTGACAAATGGGACCCCATAAAATTAAGTTTTTGTAAGGCAAAGGACACTGTCAATTGGACAGAACGGCAACAAACAAATTGGGAAAAGATCTTCACCAACTCTACATCTGACAGAGGGATAATATCCAATATATACAAAGAACTCAAGAAGTTAAGACTCCAGAGAGCCAAATAACCCTGTTAAAAATGGGGTACATAGCTAAACAAAGAATTTTCACCTGAAGAAATTTGGATGGCTGAGAAGCACCTTAAGAAATGTTTAACATCATTACTAATCAGGGAAATGCAAATCAAAACAACCCTGAGATTTCACCTCACACCAGTCAGAATGGCTAAGATTAACAACTCAGGAGACAGCAGGTGTTGGTGAGGATGTGGAGAAAAAGGAACACTCCTCCACTGGTGGGAATGCAAGTTGGTATAACCACTCTGGCAATCAGTCTGTCAGATTCTCAGAAAACTGGGCATGACACTTCTGGAAGACCCTGCTATACCACTCCTGTGCATATACCCAGAGGATTTTCTAGCATGCAATAAGGACACATGCTCCACTATGTTCATAGCAGCCTTATTTATAATAGCCAGAAGCTGGAAAGAACTCAGATGTCCCTCAGTGGAGGAATGGATATAGAAATTATGATATATTTACATAATGGAATACTACTCAGCAATTAAAAACAATGAATTCATGAAATTCTTAGGCAAATGGTTGGATCTGGAAAGTATCATCCTAAGTAAGGTAGCCCAATCACAAAAGAACACACATGGAATGCAGTCACTGATAAGTGGATATTAGCCCAGAAGCTCTGAATACCCAAGACAAAATCCACATATCAAATTATTCCCAAGAAGAAGGAAGGAGAGGGCCCTGGTCCTGGAAAGACTTGATGCAGCATTGTAGTGGATTATCAAGACAGAGAAGTTGGAAGGGGTTGAATGGGGAAAGGGCAGAGGGAAGAGGGCTTATGGGACTTATTGGGAGTGGAGAACCGGGAAAGGTAAAATCATTTCGAATATAAACAAAGAATATAGAAAAAAGAAAAAGAAAACTGTCTCTCTTTCTTCTAGCAGCTAACAATAGCTAATAGACCCACAGTGGCCAGGGACTTTTTATTAAATTATAGTAACCCAACTGGTCCTTAACAACAGTTCCATAGAAGAGTTACAATGCTAAGCTCTCATCTTAAAGTTAAAGAGACTGATTTAGAAAAAAGTTAGAGAGACTTTCCCCTGCAAGGTGACAGAACAAGTTGGTGGCCGAGTCAGGACTTGAACTCAAGTGGTCCCTTGCTCTAGAAGCCATGCCCTTAAGTTCTGTAGTATTCAGCTCACAGCCAACCAAGTGACTGAGTATAGAGTCCCCAGTGGAGCAGCTAGAGAAAGGACCTAAGGAGCTGAAGAGGCTTGCAGCCCCACAGAAGGAACCATAATATGTACCAACCAATACCCCCAGAGCTCCCAGGGACTAAATCACCAACCAAAGAATACACATGGAGGGACCCATGGCTCTAGCTACATACATAACAGAGGATGGCCTTTTCAGACAACAATTAGAGGAGAGGCCATTGGTCTTGAGAAGGCTTGAGGCCCCAGTGTAAGGGAATGCCAGGTCAGGAAAGTAGGGCAGATTGGTAAGCAGGGGAAGCAGGATTGGGATGGGGGGGGGTTGGAGGGGTAGTGAGGAAAAGGGATATCATTTGAAATGTAAAGAAAGCAAACATCTAACAAAAAGAAAAGAAAAGAAATGTGAAAAAAAAGTTCTGTAGTATTCTATGCTGGTGTGTGTGTCTCCTAGATTCACATATTGTTGTGATTAATGTTAACCTTGGGCCTAACTATTACGTTCTTTAATGTACAGTGTCATTTTGCACCTGATGCCCTTTTCATAACCATAAATGGCATTACACCACAGACCTTGCTTTTTCTCTTCTGTCCTTCACTCCACTCTGTCTACACTGCTATCAACACACTGAGTTAATTACTTCAGACTGCTCCATGCTTTACCCTGGTTATCTACCACACCTTGTTGACCCATTCTCTCCATTGGGGAGATTAGGATTCATTACGTCAACGACACCAGGAGACCTTATCTGTGTCCCTTTATGAACCAGTGCCAGAACTTCTCCTGGAACCCTCCCCAGGGGTGGATCTCTGAGTCAAAGGGCATGTGGGTACTTTATTTCACCAGTCGTGTTCATCCAGAATGACAGTGCAGTCTGGCACTCCAGCCAGCAGCAGCAGAATCCTCCCTTTTAACATTCTCACCAGGGTTTGCTAATGTTTTCATTGTTTTGAGACATGCTGAGTGTTGTGATAGTCTCTTTATCTCCAAGACCCGCAGTGAATTGTTGTAACAAAAAATGGCACTGAATTGTTTACATACTATGTTTTTTTCTGCTGTAAAGTTTAGTTTGAAGAGGTTTAGTTGCATAGAAGAGGTTAACAACTATTAATGATAAAATAAAAGTGATGTGAATGTGTTCTCTCCCCCCCCTCTCTCTCTCAAAATCTTATATTCCACTCGCCTATCTTCTGGTGATTGGGTAACTGAAGCTGCAGAAACTAAGCTGTGGATACAAAAAGGCAGCTAAGTCTTATTGCTGTTTTGCTATTCATATATCTGGTTATTAGTGAGCATGGCTTTCTGACCCGCAGGATTACCATCACATGTAGATAGTGTGTGTGTGTGTGTGTGTGTGTGTGTGTGTGCGCGTGTGTGTGCGTGTGTATGTGTGTATGTATGTGTGTGTTTATGTGTGTATGTATGTGTATATATGTGTGTTTATGTGTGTGTATGTATGTGTGTATGTGTGTGTATGTATACGTGTATGTGTGTGTATGTATGTGTACACATGGACATGTATGTTCTCTTGTAGAGTCTAGCTAGTTGTCTCTTGTTTTTAAAGATATAACCAGTGACACTTGCTGTTACTCATGACATACTCAATGGAAATCCAATAAGTCTTTGCCTCATGATTAGAGCTTTGGGCATGTTTTTTAATAGGTCACCTCCAACTCTTTGACCATGTGTTATTATCCATTTGTTTTATTTTATTTTTTGATCTAATCACAATTAAGAATTTTATAAAATTTATTTTTCTTTTTTTTCTTTTTTCTTTTCTTTTTTATTATTTATTCTATATTCTTTGTTTACATTCCAAAGGCTTTCCCCTTTCCCAGTTCCACCCTCACCATATGTCCCATAAGTCCTTTCCCCCCACCTATTCCCCAATCACCCCCCCCACCACCATTTCTCTATTCTGGTACTCTCCTACAAAACTGGATCCAATCTTTTCAGGTTCAGGGTCCTCTCCTTCCTTCTTCTTGGGAATCTTTTGACTTCCTAATTGTGTCTTGAGTACTCAGAGCTTCTGGGCTCATTAATATCCACTTATCAGTGATTGCATTTCATGTGTATTCTTTTGTGATTGGGTTAACTCACTTAGGATGATATTTTCCAGATCCAACCATTTGCCTACAAATTGCATGAATTCATTATTTTTAATTGCTGAGTAGTATTCCATTGTATAAATATACCACATTTTCTGTATCCATTCCTCCTTTGAGGGATATCTGGGCTCCTTCCAACTTCTGGCTATTATAAACAAGGCTGCTATGAACATAGTGGAGCATGTGTCTTTATTGTATTCAGGGGAATCCTCTGGGTATATGCCCAGGAGTGGTATGCCAGGGTCCTCTGGAAGTGTCATGCCCAATTTTCTGAGGAACCGCCAGACTGATTTCCAAAGCAGTTGTACCATCTTGCAATGCCACCAACAGTGGAGGAGTGTTACTCTTTCTCCACATTCTCACCAGCACCTGTTGTCTCTTGAGTTTTTAATCTTAGCTATTCTGACTGGTGTGAGGTGTAATCTCAGAGTTGTTTTGATTTGCATTTTCCTGATGTCTAATGATGTTGAAAACCTCTTAAGGTGTTTCTCAGCCATCTGAATTTCTTCTGGTGACAATTCTTTGTTTAGCTCTGTACCCCATTTTTTTTTTTTTTGGTTTCTTGAGACAGGGTTTCTCTGTGTAGTCCTGGCTGTCCTGAAACTCACTCTGTAGACCAGGCTGGCCTCGAACTCAGAAATCCACCTGCCTCTGCCTCCCAAGTGCTGGGATTAAAGGCGTGCACCACCATCGCCCGGCTTCTGTACCCCATTTTTAATAGGGTTATTTGGTTCTTTGGGGTCTAACTTCTTGAATTCTTTATATATATTAGATATTAGCCCTCTGTCGGATGTGGGGTGGCGAAGATCTTTTCCCAATTTGATGGTTGCCGTTTTGTCCTTCTGACAGCATCCTTTGCCTTACAGAAACTTTGTAATTTTATGAGGTCTCATTTGTCAATTAGTGATCTTAAAGCATAAGCTATTGGTGTTCTGTTCAGAAACTTTCCCCCTGTGCCCATGTCGTCCAGGGTCTTCCTCAGTTTCTTTTCAATTAGTTTTAGTGTGTCTGGTTTTATGTGGAGGTCCTTGATCCACTTGGAGTTGAGTTTAGTACAAGGAGATAAGAGTAGGTCAATTCGCATTCTTCTGCATGTTGACCTCCAGTTGAACCAGCACCATTTGTTGAAAAGGCTATCTTTTTTCCACTGGATGGTTGTAGCTCCTTTATTAAATATCAAGTGACCATAACTCTGTGGGTTCATTTCTGGTTCTTCAATCCTATTCTATTGATCTACTTGCCTGTTGCTGTACCAATGCCATGCAGCTTTAAACACAATTGCTCTGTAGTACTGCTTGAGGTCAGGCATATTGATTCCCCCAGAAGTCCTTTTATTGTTGAGAATAGTTTTAGCTATCCTGGGTTTTTTTGTTACTCCAGATGAATTTGAGAATTGCTCTTTCTAGATCTATGAAGAATTGAATTGGGATTTTGATGGGGATTGCATTGAATCTGTAGATTGCTTTTGGCAAGATGGCCATTTTTACTATATTGATCCTGCCAATCCAAGAGCATGAAATATTTTGTCATCTTCTGAGGTCTTCTTCGATTTCTTTCTTCAAGAACTTGAAGTTCTTGTCATACAGATCTTTCACTTGTTTGGTTAGAGTCATGCCAAGGTACTTTATGTTGTTTGTGACTATTGTGAAGGGTGTTATTTCCCTAACTTCTTTCTCAGCCTGGTTGTCCTTTGAGTTCAGGAAGGCTACTGATTTGCTTGAGTTGATTTTATAACCAGCCACTTTGCCGAAGTTGTTTATCAGCTGTAGAAGTTCTCTGGTGGAGTTTTTTCGGTCGCTTAAGTATACTATCATATCATCTGCAAATAATGATAGTTTAACTTCTTCCTTTCCAATTTCTATCCCTTTGACTTCATTATGTTGTCTAATTGCTCTCACTAGAACTTCAAGTACTATATTGAAAAAATATGGAGAGAGAGGGCAGCCTTGTCTAGTCCCTGATTTTAGTGGGATTGCTTCAAGTTTCTCTCCTTTTAGTTTGATGTTGGCTACTGGTTTGCTGTAGATTGCTTTTGTTAAGTTTAGGCATGGACCTTGAATTCCTGCTCTTTCCAAGACTTTTAGCATGAAAGGATGCTGAATTTTGTCGAATGCTTTTTCAGCATCTAATGAGATTACCATGTGGTTTTTTTTTCTTTTAGTTTGTTCATGTAGTGGATTACATCGATGGATTTCTGTATATTGAACCATCTCTGCATCCCTGGGATGAAGCCTACTTGAACATGGTGAATGATGGTTTTGATGTGCTCTTGGATTTGGATGGCAAGAATTTTATTTAGTATTTTTGCATTGCTATTCATAAGGGAAATTGGTCTGTAGTTCTCTTTCTTTGTTGATTCTTTGTGTGGTTTTGGTGTCAGCATAATTGTGGCTTCGAAGAACGAGTTGGGCAGTGTCCCTAATGTTTCTATTTTGTCGAATAGTTTGAAGAGTATTGGTGTTAAGTCTTCTTTGAAGGTCTGGTAGAATTCTGCACTAAAACCATCTGGTCCTGTACTTTTTTTGGTTGGGAGAATTTCTATAACCCCTTCTATTTCTCTAGGGTTTATGGGACTGTTTAGGTTATCTAATTGATCCTGATTTAATTTTGGTATTTGTTATCTGTCTAGGAAATTGTCCATTTCCTCCAGATTCTCCAGTTTTGTTGAGTATAGACTTTTGTAGTAGGATCTGGTGATCTTTTGAATTTCCTCAGTTTCTGTTTTTATGTCCCTCTTTTCATTTCCAATTTTGTTAATTTGGATACTGTCTCTCTGCCCTTTGGTTAGTCTGGCTAAGGGTTTATCTATCTTGTTGATTTTCACAAAGAACCAGCTCCTGGTTTTGTTGATTCTTTGTATGGTTCTCTGTGTTTCTACTTGATTGATTTCAGCCCTGAGTTTGATGATTTCCTGTCTTCTACTCCTCCTGGGTGAATTAGCTTCTTTTTGTTCCAGGGCTTTGAGGTGTGCTGTTAAGCTGCTAGTGTATGCTCTCTTCAGTTTCTTTTTGGAGGCACTCAGTGCTATGAGTTTTCCTCTTAGCACTGCTTTCATTGTGTCCCATAGATTTAGGTAGGTTGTACCTTCATTTTCATTGAATTCTAAAAAGTCTTTGATTTCTTTCTTTATTTCTTCCTTGACCAAGATGTCATTGAGTAGAGTATTGTTCAGTTTCTATGTGTATGTGGGCTTTCTGTTGTCTTTCTTGCTATTGAAGACCACTCTTACTCCATGGTGATCTGATAGGAGGCATGGGGTTAGTTCAGTCTTCTTGTATTTGTTGATATCTGTCTTGTGACCAATTACATGATCAATTTTGTGAAGGTACCATGCGGTACTGAGAAAAAGGTATATTCTTTTGCTTTAGGATGAAATGTTCTATATATTTCTCTTAAACCCAATTGGTCCAAAGTTTCAATTAGTTTCCCTGTTTCCTTGTTTAGTTTCTGGTTTCCTGATCGGTCCATTGAGGAGAATAGAGTGTTGAAGTCACCCACAATTATTGTGTTAGGTGCAATGTGTGCTTTAAGCTTTAGTAAGGTTTCTTCTACAAATGAGGGAGCCCTAGAATTTGGAGCATAGATGTTAAGTATTGAGAGTTCTTCTTGGTGGATTTTCCCTTTAACCAGCAAGAAGTGACCTTCTGAGTCTCTTTTGATGACTTTAGGTTGAAAGTCAATTTTATCTGATATTAGAATGACTACTCCAGCTTGTTTCCTGAGACCATTTGCTTGTAAAATTGTCTTCCAGCCTTTTACTCTAATGCAGTGTTTGTCTTTAACACTGAGATGTGTTTCCTGTATGCAGCAAAATGTAGGGTCCTGTTTCCGTATCCAGTCTGTTAGTCTATGTCTTTTTATTGGGGAATCGAGTCCATTGATGTTAAGAGATATTAAGGAATAGTAATTATTAACTCCTGAAATTTTTGAAATTATCTTTTATATTTGAGAGTTTATCTTCTATTGGGTTTGATGAGAGGAGGTTTCTATCTTGCTTCTTCCGGGGTGTAGTTTCCCTCCTTGTGTTGGTGTTTTCCCCCTATTATCCTTTGTAGGACTGGGTTTGTGGAAAGATATTGTGCAAATTTGGTTTTGTCATGGAATACGTTGGTTTCCCCATCTATGGCGATTGAGACTTTTGCTGGGTATAGTAGTTTTGGCTGAAATTTGTGTTCTCTTAGAGTTTGCATGAGATCTGCCCAGGATCTTCTAGCTTTCATGATCTCAGGTGAGAAGTCTGGTGTAATTCTGATAGGTCTTCCTTTATATGTTACTTGGCCTTTTTCTCTTACTGCCTTTAATATTCTTTCTTTGTTTAGTACATTTGGGGTTTTGATTATTATGTGATGGGAGGTATTTCTGTTCTGGTCCAGTCTGTTTGGATTTCTGTAGGCTTCCTGTATATTCATGGGCATCTCTCTCTTTAGGTTAGGAAGTTTTCTTCCATAATTTTGTAGATATTTCCTGGCCCTTTAACTTGTAAATCTTCACTCTCATCTATACTTATTATCCTTAGGTTTGGTCTTCTCATTGTGTCCTGGATTTCTTGGATGTTTTGGGTTACAAGCTTTTTTATTTAGTATTTTCTTTGACTGTTGAACCAATGCTTCCTATGGTATCTTCGGCGTCTGAGATTCTTTCTTCTATCTCTTGTATTCTATTGTTGATATTTGCATCTATGGCCCCTGATTTCTTCCCAAGGTTTTCTATCTCCAAAGTTGTCTCTCTTTGCAATTTCTGAATTGTTTCTACTTCTGTTTTTAGAACCTGGATGGATATGCTCAGATCTTTCACTTGCTTGTTTGTGTTTTCATGTAATTCTTTAAGAGATTTTTGTGTTTCCTCTTTCATACCTTCTACTTGTTGACCCACATTCTCCTGTATTTCTTCAAGTGATTTTTGTATTTCCTCCTTATTGGCTTCTGTTTTTTGATCCATATTCTCCTGAATTTCTCTCTTTCTTTCTTTCTTTCTTTCTTTCTTTCTTTCTTTCTTGATTTTTTTTTTTTTGAGACAGGGTTTTTCTGTATAGCCCTGACTGTCCTGGAACTCACTCTGTAGACCAGGTTGGCCTCGAACTCAGAAATCTTCCTGCCTCTGCTTCCCAGAGTGCTGGGTTAGAGGCATGTGCCACTACTGCCCAGCTAAAATGTGTAGTCCAGGCTGGCCTCGTGATCCTCCTGCCTCTGCGTCCTTCAGCAAATCCTACCAGCATGTGCTACCACACCCGGCTCCTGAATTTCTTTAAGTGATTTTTGTGTTTGCCTTGTAAGGGCTTCTAACTTTTGATCCATTTTCTCCTGAATTTCTTTAAGAGATTTATCTATGTGTTCTGCTACCAGCATCCTGACCAGTGATTTGAGATCCAAATGTTGTTTTTCTGGTGTGTTGGGGTATCCAGGGCTTCCTGTTGTCGGCAAACTGGGTTCAGATGCTGCCATGCTGCCTTGATTTCTGTTAGTAATGTTTGGACGTTTTCCTTTTGTCATCTGGTTATCTCTGGCATTATTTGGCCTTGTTGTCACTGGCTGGTATTTGAACCTCTAGTGAGACTGGGCCTACCTGTTGGTTCTCTGTTGATGACCAGGGTGCAAGATAGAGACTGCCTCTGCGAGTGCTGAGGGGACCTCAGGGAAGGCTGTTCCCAACAGAGTTGGTGCAAGGCAGGAAGTCGTGGAGATGTCCCGCTGAGCTGCCACCCTGGCCCTGGCTAATGGAGAGAGTCTGGCGGATCCACCCAAGCGATGGTAGTCCCCTATTAAGTCTGTATACCTGGGCCTCTTTAGCGGTGGCCTGGTGGCAATATGGAGACCAACCTCCTCTGTAAGGAACTGCGGGGCAGGCTGCTCCCAGCTGCCTTGGTGCAAGGCCGGAGGGCATGGAGATGTCCCGCCAAGCTGCGGGATATCTCCATCTTTGTGAATATTCTAAATGATTTCCTCTTTCCCGGTTTCCCCCTCCCCATAAATCCCATAAACCCTCTTCCCTCCGCCCAATCAACCCCCTCCCACTTCTCTGTCCTGGTAATCCCCTACAGTGCTGCATCAAGGCTTCCCAGGACCAGGGCCCTTTCTTTCCTTCTTCTTGGAAATCATTTGATATGTGAATTGTGTCTTGGGTATTCAGAGCTTCTGGGTTAATATCCACTTATCAGTGACTGCATTCCATGTGTGTTCTTTTGTGATTGGGTTACCTCACTGAAGATGATATTTTCCAACCATTTGCCTAAGAATTTCATGAATTCATTGTTTTTCATTGCTATGTAGTATTCCATCCATTTGTTTTATAACTTTATTATTATTTATAATTTTTGAGGTGAAATCTCAGGGATGTTTTGATTTGCATTTCTCTATTGATTAATGATGTTGACCATTCCTTAAGGTGCTTCTCAGACTTTTGAAATTCTTCAATTGAAAATTCTTTGTTTAGCTCTGTACCCCATTTTTAAATAGGGTTATTTGACTCTCTGGAGGGTAACTTCTTGAGTTCTTTGTATATATTTGATATTAGCCCTCTGATGGATGCAGGGTTGGTAAAGATTTTCCCCCAATTTGTTGGTTGCCGTTTTGTCCTATTGACAGTGTCCTTTTTCATACAGAAACTTTGTAATTTTATGAGGTCCCATTTGTCAATTCTTGATCATAGCACTTAAGCTATTTGTGTTCTGTTCAGGAACTTTTCCCCTGTGCCCATGCCCTCAAGGGTCTCCCCCAGTTTCTTTTCTATTAGTTTCAGTGTGTCTGGTTTTATGTGGAGGTCCTTGATCCACTTGGAGTTGAGCTTAGTACAAGATGATAAGAATGGATTGTTTTGCATTCTTCAGCATGCTGACCTGCAGTTGAACCAGTACCATTTGTTGAAAAGGGTATCTTTTTTTCCACTGTATGGTTTTAGCTCCTTTGTTCAAGATCAATGATCATAAGTATGTGGGTTCATTTCTGGGTCTTCAATCTTATTCCATTGGTTTAACTGCCTGTCACTACCAATACCATGCAGTTTTTATCATTAGTGCTCTGTAGTATAGCTTGACGTCCCAGATCCTGCTTCCTCCAGAAGTTCTTTTATTGTTGAGAATTATTTTCACTATCCTGGGTTTTTTGTTATTCCAGATGATTTTGGAAATTGCTCTTTCTGACTCTATTAAGAATTGATTGGGAATTTTGATGGGGATTGCATTGAATCTGTAGATTGCTTTCTGCAAGATGGCCATTTTAACTATATTAATCCTGCCAATCCATGAGCATGGGAGATGTTTTAATCTTCTGAGGTCTTTGTCGATTTCTTTCTTCAGAGGCTTGAAGTTTTTGTTATACAGATCTTTAACTTGTTTGGTTGGCATCACATCAAGATACTTTACATTGTTTGTGACTATTGTGAAAAGTGTCATATCCCTAATTTCTTTCTCAGCCTGTTTATCCTTCAAGTATAGGAAGGATACTGATTTATTTGAGTTAATTTTCTATCTTGCCAGTTTGCTGAAGTTGTTTATCAGCTGTAGGAGTTCTCTGGTAGAGTTTTGGGGGTCACTTAAGCATACTATCATATCATCTGCAAATAGTGTTTGCAAAACAAATAAGTCACTAAAAAACAAAGCAAAACCAAAGAAAAATAAAACAGTGCACACAAACATGCAGTCACATAGGAAAAAAATCATAAGAACATAGAATCAGAGACCATAATACACAGGAAAAAGGACAGTAAGAACAACAACACCAACAAATATGTGTTCAAAATCTACAAAAAACATTGAGTTTATTTTGTCATGCCTATTTATTGATGAGTAAGAGGCCTATTCTCATGTGTGGTTTGAAAACCTATAGAGACTACATTGGAAAAAGCTAACTTTTTCTTTGTAAGTGGTTTGTCTTTTGGAGATAGCCTCTTAGTTATGAGTGGGAGCTCATGTCCACTTACCGTCTCAGCACTGAGGGAGGACTTGATGAATTTCTTGTTTCTTTGCAGCACCGTTTGCTCTTGCCTCCTCTGTAGGTGGGATGCCTGGCTTGTTTCTGGCCAGGTTCACACCATTGCTCAACTAGTATCCATAAAATGATTTGAATTGTTTTATGATCGCCTTTCACAGATTAAGTGGGCAGTGTGATAATGGTGGCCACCTTGTCTTCTTTTAAGGGAGAAGGACAGCAACGGCCATGTTTTTCGATCCCTCAGGGACAGGTATGGCTTTGGATATAGCTCTTTCCACAACTTACTGGGGACTGGCCATTCCTGATGGAGAACAGCTTCTATACTGGACCTTGAGGGATGGCTGTATAAAAGGGCTGAGATCTGGAGTCTCCAGAGAATTTCAAAGGAAAACACGGCAACTTTCTTAATAAAAAGTTTACAGAAAGGAAAATAAACCCCACCAGTTAATTCATGTATTTGAATTATGGTTGCTCAATGTTGAATTGAAAAGTTACAGAAAAGTTTTATGCTAAAGACATCGGTCGCCATCTAGTGGCCCCGAATTCAATTGTCACCTTGTTAGGTACTATAGGAAAATTGTCAACAATCAATAAAGGAGTATGTAAACAATCAGTAATTCCCGTGTAAAAACAAGGAAACCGAGTCCAAGAGGAGCTGAACATCTTTCTAACACCACATATATAATTCTGGATGGAAAATGATATCTCTGGAGATACCTTCTGTTGCTGTTTGGAAGGAAGCTAGCTCGTCTCCAAAATCCACTGAACTCATTCTGCTGGTAGTTTGTATCTTCCCATGCTGACAGTATTTAACTAACGAAATCACTAAACTACATAGTGGTCAACCTCTAAAGTCAAAGTTTGAGCTATAAGAGAATACTATACTAATGGACATCATTTCAAGTGGAATGAGGTTTGAGTAGAGGAGTCCAGAGGAGATGTGCACAGAAATGGAGAGGAGAAAGAATTGTCTACCAAGAGAGTTTATGGAAAGGGGTTTGGAGAAGATTCTCCATTGCAGTTTAGATTTTATGAACCTTAGTCATGTTTCCTGTAAATACTGGAATGGTATCCCGTGAGAGGGCACAATGGCACACACTTTTAATCCCAGCACTCAGAACAGAGTCAGGAGGATCCCTGTGAGACTAAAGCCAGCTTCGTCATATAGCAAGATCTAGTCCAGCACAGGCTATGTAGAAAGAGCCTGTCTTGCCACACTCCTTGTCCCTACCGCAAGGAATAATCAAGGTTGTATTCGAGAAAATATTTAGATCTTTTCAGAAGAGTGTTTTGGTGCATTTCAGCTTATACTTCAAAGACTAATTTTGGGACCCAGTTCATTTTTATAGAAAGCAGAAATTCATGTGAAGTCAAAGAACACATAAAAACCTTTAGCTTTAAAGACACAAGAAATATTGAAATATTTGAAGTATTTGAAGTTTAGTATTCTCCAACTATAGTATTCCAAAGAAATATTTGTATTCTCCTTCAAAAGCCTTCACAGATCAGTTCTGGCAAAATGTTAATAGGAGCTGTAACAAAGTGCCCAGGAATAATGATTTAAGGGAGGAGAGAATCATTCCGGTGTACTGTTTCAGAACCTTCTGTCAAAGGTCACTCGTCCCATCACTGTGGGCCTATGGTGTGACAGTGTCAAGGGTGGGAGAGTCACATGGAGAAAAACTCATTTTATTGTGGTTAGAAGGAGGACGAGTAAGAAAGGTGGAGAGAGTGTGGAAAAGACCAGGGTCCCAAATACCTTTCAAAGACACAAGTCCTCCCACTTATGGATGTACTTCTTCCAAGCAGGACCCTTTTGGTCTCTTTGGCTATGAACTCAGCCATGGATTCATCCATGTGGATTAAGCCCTCTTAATAAAATAATCCCTCAATTTCGGACTGTCCAGGAATAAAGCGGTTAACACCTAAGCCTTTGGGGGACACTTCAGATCCCAAGCAGTACTTATTAAGCCTGAGAGGTAGATACATAGGGTTAAGTGGAATAATTCTTCTACTTTTCTGTGTGATTGAACATTTCCAAAATCAAGATTACAAAGGAGACAATTCATCAAGAGCTTTTATGCTTGCTAGCTTGTATAAAGAGAAAACCATCAAGAGCAGTAAAGAGTGAGCTGAGATGCAACAGAGGACTGTGTGTGTGTGTGTGTATGTGTGTGTGTGTGTGTGTGTGTGTGTGTGTGTATGTGTGTGTGTGATGCCAGTGGACACATCTATGGCAATCAAAAGTCTCTGGAGTTTGGGAAGTGGTGGAGCACACCTTTAATCCCAACACTTGGGAGGCAGAGACAAGTGGGTTTCTGAGTTCAAGGCCAGCCTGGTCTACAGAATGAGTTCCAGTACAGCTAGGGCTACACAGAGAAACCGTGTCTTGAAAAACCAAAAGCAAAAGCAAAGCAAAGCAAACCAACCAACTAACCATAAAAAAGTCCTCTGGAGGATTTTCAGAAGGTGTGAGTGTATGTATGTGTTTTGTGTTTTGTGTGTGTGTGTGTGTGTGTGTGTGTGTGTGTGTGTGTGTGTGTGAGAGAGAGAGAGAGAGAGAGAGAGAGAGACAGAGAGAGAGAGAGAGACAGAGAGACAGAGAGACAGAGAGACAGAGAGACAGAGAGACAGAGAGAGACAGAGTGCATATGTAGTTCATGTGCATACAGGTATATATGTTTCCTGATCATAAAGGAATGGCATAAAAATGAACGACAAAGCAAAGGCTGTTATTGAAATCTGTACTTCAGTGTCTTGGGTGGTGCCAGGGTGACCTGTTCTCTTGGTTCACCTAGAACAGAAGGGTTTGCTGGTGAACTCTCCTTGATGCTGCTGCACTGTACTGTGGGTGAGTCCCTGGATTAAGGCTGGGTAAATGAAAAATGAGTTAGTCTTTCAGGGGGAAAGTAATGATTCCTTTTGGTTAGAGGCTGCACAAGGCAGCACAGAAAACAGTTCTAGACATATAATCTCCAGTGTTTTCAGCCTAGGCTTTGGAGCTTATTTATTGATACGTGGGGACCGATTGTCTAGACTCCACACTCTAGAGGGTTGCCCTATTTTCTTACAGACACTTCAGAGACTTGAAAGTCATCTGACTTGCTCTTTTATGTGTGTGGGTGACTGAACACTTTATATCATCTATGCATACTCTGCTTATTACTTGTTGATTTCCAAAATCTTTTTCTGGGCCTCTGAATGTAAAGACAAATACAGTTTCTTTTGCTGCATGCATAAGGATGCTATGTGTGGTGCTGTTCCACTATGGAGCACGGTGAGAGAGGTAGGAGCTTGTGTGGCTCATGGTGTTTCCTGATGAACATTTCTGTCACTCACGTCCCAGCTGCAATAGGGACCTGAATGTATCATCCACTAAATGGTTTGAATAAACCAAAGATTCATTTGCAGTCTTTGGGCTCTCCATAGGAT